>CAUYON010161866.1:0-72248 GCA_963573935.1 Arctocebus calabarensis | reverse complement strand
GAGACAGAGCCTCAAGCTGTCACCCTGGATAGAGTGCTGTGGCATCACAGCTCACAGCAACCTCCAATTCCTGGGCTCAAGCGAGTCTCTTGCCTCCGCCTCCCAAGTAGCTGGGACCACAGGCGCCTGCCACAACGCCCGGCCATTTTTTTGGTTGCAGCCGTCATTGTTGTTTGGCGGGCCCGGGCTGGATTCGAACCCGCCAGCTCAAGTGTACGTGGCTGGCGCCTTAGCCCGCTGAGCCACACGCGCCGAGCCTATTTTTTATTTTTTTTGAGGCTAGTCAAGTGAAGCAGTGGGAGTGGAGAAGGAACAAAGGAATCTGTAACTGGTTGTGATCAATTAGTTGTAAATACCACTGCACTTGGACCAGCCTGTGGCCATTTTTAAGGAGGAGAAAGTTATGTGTAGTTGAGAGGTTCAAGGAAGCCTTGATATTTTAGCTAATATTTGAGTTGTAGCTTGAAAAAGTTTGTTTGATTCTATGAATTTTATCTAAAAAAATTGTGTAAATGAGTGACAACTTTCTAGTTAGTGGCTTAAGCAAAAGCCAGATTCATGACTTAAAAGTAAAAAGAGGTGGAGCTGGCCTCTGACCTGACTTGATTAGAGATATCAGAATTCGTGATCAGGAGGTACCTCCTCTGTATTTCTTGTGACCTAGCTTTCTTCCAAGGCTGTTCCCTTTACAGAAGGGTTTACCCTTCGTTGTTGCCAGAGGATTGTAGCAGCTCCAGAGGTTATACATCTTCACCTCAGATTCAAGGGGCGATAGTGTGAATCTCTCCAGCATTTCAGGTCACATTTCAGTGAGTCTTCAGATGGGTCGATTTCCTTTCCGTCCAAGAGTCTCTCACGTTACCAGGGGATACACAGATTGGCTTAAGTCTGAATCACACACTCTTCCAAAGCTCATAGGCTGAGAGCAGGAGTGTGTAGTTCCCTAACGAGAAAGTCCAAATGGAGTGCAGTGGCTCATGCCTATAATCCCAGTACTCTGGGATGCCAAGGTGAGTAGATTGTCTGAGCTCAGGAGTTCGAGACCAGTCTGAGCAAAGCTAGAAAAACTAGCCAGTGCCAGGGTTCCCTGTGGGCCCTGACCTGGGTTGGGGATCAAAGGGGGAAATGACACTGGGGGAAAAGAATAAGACTTTATACTAACTAGATGTGTAAAGTCGGAGGAGCCTGGAGAGGGGTACGTTGACTTATATGCCATGTGGCAGATTGAGACAATGTAGTGACTTTCTAACTTCTCAGAAACCTTTTATTGATTTCTAACATAAAGCATAAATGCAAAATGTAAAGGTGCCAAAATTCAAAAATAGAATTAGGAAACCCAGCCCCGGCCAAAAACCACAAAAAAACAAAACAAAACATAGAATTAGAAGAGTCCTAAGCCCCCAGGAAGACTCAATAAAGAGGAAGAGGCTGGGTAATCAGGAACATAGGGTAGTGAGTTGGCCCATAATGGTATTTATAAAGGGGAGGGGAAAATAACTTTCACCTCTGCAGGCAGACAAACCTGCTTCCCTAGTCTAACTGCCAATCAGGAGTTTAAAAGGCTTAGCCCTGCCTGTCTGCTGACTCTCCTGTAGCCATAGTCCTAACGACTTTGCCCTGGGCTCCTCTCATCTGTGGTGGTCTTGAGCCGGCAGGGATGGCCTGTTTTCTGTCTACTTTGCCTTGAACTGAGCTAGGCTACCTACAGAGAAGTTATCTACCTGCCTCCCACAGCCGGGTGTTGTTGCCGGTGCCTGTAGTCTCAGCTACTTGGGAGGCTGAGACAACAGGACTTGTTGAGCCCAAGAGTTTGAGATTGCTGTGAGCTATTATGATGCCACAGTATTCAACCCCAGGGTGTCAGAGTGAGGATCTGTCTCCAAAAAAAAAAAAAAAAGAGAGAGAGACAGTCCATACTGGAACAAGGAGAAAGAGGAATGTGCCTTTAATATGTCCTAGAAAAATATCCAGTAGCCACTGCAATAAAAGCAAGAATGAAGGTTTGGCACCTGTAGCTCAGCGGCTAGGGTGCCAGCCATATATGCTGGAGCTGGCAGGTTTGAATCCAGCCCAAGCCTGCCAAACAATAACAACAACAACAACCAAAAAATAGCCAGGCATTGTGGCAGATGTCTGTATTCCCAGCTACTTGGGAGGCTGAGGCAAGAGAATCACTTAAGCCCAAGAGTTTGAGGTTGCTGTGAGCTGTGACGCCACAGCACTTTACCCAAGGCGACAGCTTGAGACTGTCTCAAAAAAAAGCAAGAATGAAAAAATATGCCAGGTGTTTGGAATGCAGTGGAACAGAAACCAGAGTGCAAGGAACAGGTTTGAAGCCAGCCTCAAGTGAAGAACCCTGACCCCTGGGTAACTGGGCAGCCTCTTTAATATGATGCTTTCCAATTGGTAACATAGTAAGATAGTTTTTCCTGTGCTATTAGCACAATTCCCACACACTCCTGTAAGAGTACTGAGGAAGAGAGAGCTGTTCTGATCATGCAAATAAGGTGAGATGCCAGAGAGTTAATGGGAGCTGCCCCAAAGGGAGAGGTTGTCCAAGCCAGGACCAGAACAGGAAGCACAGGTTTCCTGACTGCAGACTGGTGCCCCTTTCCTGTTCCTGCCGGCTGTGCATCCAGACAGCTCAGAGCTAATAACTGCGCTAAGTTGCAGAAAGGCCTCTATGAGTTGTTTGTCTAGAACTTAGAGTGTATTGTTGTTTTTTTTATATAGACAGGGTCTAGCTGTATCACTCAGGAGTACAGTGGCATCCTCATAGCTCACTGCAACCTCAAATTCCTGGGCTTAAATGATCCTCCTGCCTCAGCTTCCCAAGTAGCAAGGACTACAGGTGCATACCACTATGCCCCTTAATTTTGTATAGATGGGGTCTTAACTTAGCTCAGACTGGTCTTGAACACCTAGCCCAAACCTCCCACATCTGCCTCCTTCAAGAACTTTTACTTTTAATAATGTAAAATACACTCTGACTGGTGGGGTGCAGTGATTCACAAGCTGAGGTGAGAGAATCATTTGAGGCCAAGAGTTCTGAACCAACTAGGGCACGACCCTGTCGCTACCAAAAAAAAAATTAGCCAGACATGGTAGCGCATGCCTGTAGTGTCAGGTACTCAGGAAGCTAAGGCAGGAGGATTGTTGGAGCCCAGGAGTTTGAGATTCAAGAGACTCGCTTGAGCCCAGGAATTGGAGGTTGCTATGAGCGGTGATGCTACAGCACTCTACCCAGGGTGACAGCTTGAGGCTCTGTCTCAAAAAAAAAAAAAAAAGGCTCGGTGCCTGTGGCTGCACGGGCTAAGGCGCCGGCCACGTACACCTGAGCTGGCAGGTTCGAATCCAGCCCGGGCCCGCCAAACAACAATGGTGGCTGCAACCAAAAATGGCCAGGTGTTGTGGCGGGCGCCTGTAGTCCCAGCTACTTGGGAGGCAGAGGCAAGAGGCTCGCTTGAGCCCAGGAATTGGAGGTTGCTGTGAGCTGTGATGCTACAGCACTCTACCCAGGGTGACAGCTTGAGGCTTTGTCTCAAAAAAAAAAAAAGAGAGATTACAGTGAGCTATGATTGTGCCACCAACTGCAGTAGCCAAGGTAACAGAGTGAGACCCTTTTTTTTTTTTTTTTTTGAGACAGAGTTCCAATATGTCGCCCTTGGTAGAGTGCTATGGCATCACAACTAACAGCAACCTCAAACTCTTGGACTTAATGATTCTCTTGCCTCAGCAGCTTGAGTAGCTGGGACTACAAGCGCCCGCCACAATGCCTGGCTATTTTTTTGTTGTAGTTGTCATTGTTTAGCTGGCCCTGGCCGGGTTCCAATCCAACTGCCTGGGTCTATGTGGCTGGCACTGCAATCACTGTGCTATAGGTGCCAAACTGAGATACTATCTCTTAAAAAAGAAAAGAGAATGTAAGCACTTAAGATTTAAGCAACATTAAACTAAATTTTTATTGACCTTAACAGAGGCAAAAGAAACTGAAGCAATATTAGAATTGCTAAACTTTGAAGAAATATTTCTTCATCTTAGAATATTTTCCTTAAAGATTACTTTAAGATTAAGCAAAAAGAAAAAAAAATTTAGTCCAGATATAGTAGCTCATGCCTGCCTGTAATCCCAGCACTTTGGCAGGCCAAGGCCAGAAGATTGCTTAAAGTCAGGAGTTCAAGATCAGCCTGACCAACATAGTCAGATCCTGTGTTTACAAGAAAACAAAGAAAAGGGAAAAAAATTACTAAGGCACGAACAAATTGGAGTGAGATATATAGTTTTCTTTTTTTTTTTCGTTTCTTAGAGACAAGGTCTTGCTGTCATCCAGGCTGGAGTGGTATGATCAAAGCTCACTATAGCCTGGAACTCCTGGGCTCAAGCCATCCTTCTGTAACTTTTGAGCTTCCCAAATAGTTTGTTTTAATGAAATGCTTTTATTTATTTATTTAGAGACAGAGTCTCATTTTGTCCCCCTTGGTAGAGTGCAATGGCATCACAGCTCACAGCAACCTCAAACTCGTGGGCTCGAGCTATTCTCTTCCCTCAACCTCCAAGTAGCTGGGACTGTAGGTGCCCGGCACAACACGTGGCTATTTTTAGCAACAGAGTCTTGCTCTTGCTCAAGCTGGTCTCAAACTTCTGAGCTGAGGGAATCTACCCACCTCAGCCTCCCAGAGTGCTAGGATTATAGGCGTGAACCACTGCACCCAGCCATAAATGCTTCTATTTTATTTATTTATTTTTTTGAGAGAGAGTCTCAAGCTGTCACCCTTGGTAGAGTGCTGTGGCGTCACAGCTCACAGCAACCTCCAACTCTTGGGCTTAAGTGATTCTCTTGCCTCAGGCTCTCAAGTAGTTGAGACTACAAATGCCCACCATAACACTGGCTATTTTTGTTGTTGTTATTGTTGCAGTTGTTATTGTTAGCTGGCCAGGCTGGTTTTGAACCCGCCAGCCTGGGTGTATGTGGCTGGCGCCTACCCACTGAGCTACCGCCAGTGCTTCATTTTAGATGGTGGTGACTAAATCTGCTATGAAAGATCAGCACTTTCCCATCCTTTCTGTTTTACTTCCATGTCAAAGAAGGCTTTGCCATAGTCCTTTTACTTTAACATCACTTTCCCTAAATTCTGTATTTTAATTGAGCTCTTACTTAATTGGATGGTTATTGTCAGTAAATAGTTTTTTTCCAAGAAGGACTTTGTGTTCTGGATTCCTTGAGTCTCTTGGTGTTGAGAATGTCTTGGGTCGCTTTCACATTAGACTTGAATGACATCTTGGCTGGGTATAATATTCCTTGGTCACACTGTCTTTCCTTCAGAATTTTGTAGACACTGCTGCATTGTCTTCCTGTATCAAATGTTCAGGAAAAGAGAGTCGAGGACAAACTTATTTGCTTTTACTGTCCTGATGCTTAAAGATATTTTTTAATTCTTGAAGTTTATTCATGCACTTTCAATATAAAAATTATTTATTTCAATGAAATGTTCTTGTATTCCTTCTCCTCCTCCATCTTCCTTTTCTTCCTTCTCACTTTCCTCTTTTTCTTGTTCTATTGCCACTAATATCACAATTTTTAATTTATTCATTGTTAGTGTTTTCACATTAGTAATCTAATCATGATACTACGATTTGAGAGGGGAAACATAAATTTAATGACTACTGAATGAATAACCAAGATCAGAACTACCAGATGTATTCAAAGCTACATAAAAATCAGGCTCAGTGCCTGTGGCTCCGCGGGCTGGGGCACCAGCCACGTACACCTGAGCTGGCAGGTTCAAATCCAGCCCGGGCCCACCAAACAACAATGACAGCTGCAACCAAAAAATGGCCGGGCGTTGTGGCGGGTGCCTGTAGTCCCAGCTACTTGGGAGGCAGAGGCAGGAGACTCGCTTGAGCCCAGGAGTAGGAGGTAGCTGTGAGCTGTGATGCCATGGCACTCCACCCAGGGTGACAGCTTGAGGCTCTGTCTCAAAAAAAAAAAAAAAAAAGGCTACATAAAAATCAATTTTCATTTATATTCATTTTTATAAAAGCACTTGAGGATATCAGAATGTTTTCTGTCACTTAAGGAGTTACTGTTTTCTACATCATCAGATTCTATTAACATTTAATAATTAACTTTTGTCTTGGAATTTTGTAACAAATTCCTGCTGTGGCATGTTTTGCAATTTGCATATGTTCTACCAAGGTTAGTAGAGTTGGTGAGGCATTTCAAGATTGGCATGACTGAACAGAAGAGGTGCCTATTTTCATTATATGTTACTTAACTAATATAGTATTATGTTATCATTACCTTAATCATCAAATATATTTATTTAATCATTTTATTTTATTTTATTTTATTTTTGAGACAAAGTGTCACTATGTCGCCCGGGGTAGAGTGCCGTGGTGTCACAGCTCACAGGAACTGCAGCTCTGGGGCTTAAGCAATTCTCTTGCCTCATCTTCCCAAGTAGCTGGGACTATAGGTACCTGCCACAACGCCTGGTTATTTTTGTTGTTGTTGTTTCAGTTGTCATTATTGTTTAGCAGGCCCAGGCTGGGTTCAAATTCTCAGCCTCGGTGTATGTGGCTGGCACCCTACTCACCGAGCTATGGGTACCACCCTAATCATTTTAATTAGCAGATTGTTTTAGGTATTTCCATCTCTTGCCATCTTATATATTGCAAATAGATTAGATTTAAATAGCTTGCCAATCAGTGTATTTATCTATGTGATAAACTTCATCTTTTTTTTTTTTTTTAAGAGTTGTCACCCTTGGTAGAGTGCTGTGGCGTCACAGCTCACAGCAACCTCCAGCTCTTTGCTTAGGCAACTCTCTTGCCTCAGCCTCCCGGGTAGCTGGGACCACAGGTGCCTGCCACAATGCCCAGCTATATATTTTATTGTTGTTGTTGTTGTAGTTTGTCTGGGGCTGGGTTCGAACCCACCACCCTGGGTATATGGGGCCGGCGCCCTACCCACTGAGCCAACTTCGTCTTATTTCTTGCAACATTTGCTGTCATGTAAATCTAAATTGTGTTAATGTTTACCAATATTCAATACTCTGTAATCATAGCGTATTATTACAAAGTCAATGGCTGGCTGGGTGCAGTGGCTCACACCTGTAATCCTAGCACTCTGGGAGGCTGAGGTGGTGGATTGCTTCAGTTCATGAGTTTGAGACCAGCCTGAGCAAAAAGCGATACCCCCGTCTACACTAAGAATAGAAAACCTGAGGCAAGAGGCTCTCTTGAACCCAAGAGTTGGAGGTGGCTTTGAGCTATGATGCCACGGCACTCTACCCAGGTAGACAGCTTCAGACTCTGTCTCAAAAAACAAAAAAAGGGTCAGTGGCTTTCCCCAGGTGATCTTAACTTTATTCCAAAAATTGAATCTCCTTTATTAACATACAACATGTATGATGCTTAAAAATTTCTCACACCTGCCAGACACAGTGGCTCACGCCGGTAATCCCAGCACTGTGGGAGACAAAGGAGGGTAAATTGCTTGAGCTCAGGAGTTTGAGACTGGCCTAAGCAAGAGTGAGACCCCGGCGCCTAAAAAAATGAAAAACCCAGCCAGGAGCCACTGCCAGCGCCTGTAATCCCAGCAGCTTCCAGAGGCTAAGGCAGAGGGATGCCCCTAGCCTGAGTCTGAGATTGCAGTGAGCTATGACGCCATTGCACTCTGCTCAGGGCATAGGGTGGGACTCTGTCTCAACCCCCACCCCCCAAAAAAGCAAAGAGATAAAAAATAAAAATAAGCAAGGAAACAAAAAAAAATTCTCACACCTAACATTATTTTGATTACACTTAAGTGGGTTATCATTGCCATCACCCCAGCAATATGAGGATAATCATGTTTTTAAAATACCATGTTGGTGACCTGGGGAGAGCTGTTGGAGTTGGAGCGACCACAGGCAGGGAGGCTTATTAGGGCAGCAGTTCTCAACCTGTGGGTCGCAACCTCTTTGTAACAATGAAAATAACATCCCCTGCATATCATATATTTACATTACGATTCATAACAATAGCAATTTACAGTTATGAAGTAGCAACAAAAATAATTTTATGGTTGGGGGTCACCACAACATGAGGAACTGTATGAAAGGGTCACCGCATTAGGAGGCATTAGGAAGGTTGAGAACCACTGTGTTAGAGGGTAGTGCCCAAGGAGCTAAGCGATAACTGAGGCAAGAACAAAGGCATTAGCAGTGGGAACTGCTGTGATGGATTTGAGGGCCAGAATTCTGCCATCTTTGCATCCTTGACCCATGCCTGGACATTGTTGATACTCAGTAATTTTTTTAAGTCAGTTAAGGTAGAATCATGAAGACTTAATGAAAAATGACCACTGAAGCCAAAGAGGAGAGGGAGGCATTTGGAATGGGCCCACAGTCCTTGGCTTGAGGGGCCTTACATGTTGGTACCATTCATTCCCCAACATAAAAATTGCAGGAGCAACAGGGAATCCATGTGGCAGCATACCTGCTACCTGCAAAATGGGTAACGTCACAGAGAGTACGTCTACCGTGGATATAACAGCCACGTGTCCCGGGGGCTGGGACCTGTGTAGAAAAGAATGGAGAAGGAAAAGCACAGACTTTCTCTTCCTCGCTCTCGAGTGTGGAGCCAGCCAGCGTAGACGGGAGTGTGCACAGATTAACGCTGCTCCCCTCGCTTTCCTAGCTACTTCTCTAATTTCTGATGTCTTCCTCTCTGAGACCTCAGGCCTTCCCATTGCCAATACTACCTTCTCAGCCAATGAATAGAGGAGAAGTCAGTGGGGATAATGTATTCACTCTCTGTAAATACCCTAGGCTTTAGAATTACCCAGCTCTTCTTGTTTCAGAAATCTTGTTTCCATAACAATGTTACCCAGGAGATGGCAGGAAACCAGTCTTCTTAAATGCATGCATTCAGACTACTGGGTGAAGGACTGGTAGGTCCCTTTAGTTGTCCTGTAGTTGTCTGAATTTCCAGAAGAGCTGCCCCTTTGCCACTCCACCAAAGTGAGCTCCAAGTTGCTGCCTGGAGGGATGAGGCAGGTGGGGAAGTTTTTCTGTTGCTATTCAGGAAAACCAGGTCCTCCCTGAAGCTCTGCTCTGGTGTCAGCTGTCCTCCAGGGTTCCTGTTTTCATGGCTTTTTTGCTTTCTGCATTTCCGAGCTATCTGCTAACCTATAACATCTGAAGTGGCACACTCCTGGCCTCATCAGAAGGTATGGCTGGAATAGGGTGGCCTGCCCAAAGTGGAGAGGGGAGAACCCGCAGAACACACTTGGTAGTGATATTTCCTTACTTCCTGAGGATTGGGAGGTTCACCCACCAACAGCAGGGCTCTCCCTGTCTCATGGCTCCAAAATGTCCAATGTGTATTTGGCACTGTGCTAGGACCTTCACATAGATCAGCCTTTTTCTGTGCTGCAGTGAGGGAAGCATTATTATTCTCATTTTACAGATAAGGGAATTAAGACCCAGAGAGAGAAAGTAATTTGCTCAAGCCTTCATAGCTAGGAATTGGAAGCGCTAACCCATACCATTTCTGGCATAGCAGTTTAGATACAAGTAGCTTTAGAATGGGGAGACTGAGAACCTAGGAAAGGCGTTGAGACTTCTATTAAAATATACTACTTGGGCGACTGAAGCAAAAGGATCACCTAAGGCAGGGGGTTTAAATCTTCAAATCCAGCCTAGGCAACATACCAAGACCCCCATCTCTTAAAAATAAATAAATTAATAAAATATATACACATATATATTAACAACGTGATCAATTCACTGAACAGTAGTAAAGGGATAAGGGAAGCAATATGTCCCAAAGAAGAAGAGAAAGCTTTGTTCTAATTCCTAGATGGGATGTCCTACGAGGGATCCTCATTGCCTCCTGTTTAGAAACTTGTAGAAAATCTGAATAGGTGAAAAGGAGGGAAAAGAGAAAGAGATAGCTGCTGCCACTTCTTGCTAACTCTGTGATCATCTATTTAAAACAAAATGAACACTAAATGTTATATGACTTGCTTTTCTTTCTTCTTTCTTTCTTTCTTTCTTTCATTTTTTTTTTTTTTTTTTGAGACAAAGTCTCACTTTGTTGCCCTGGGTAGAGTGCTGCAGTGTCATAGCTCACAGCAACCTTAAACTCCTGGGCTTAAGCGATCCTCTTGCCTCAGCCTCCTGAGTAGCTGGGACTACAGATGCCCTTCACAATGCCGTACAAATGTCCTCCAACCTCCCGAGTAGCTGGGACTACAGATGCCCTCTTGTTGTTTTTTTTCTATTTTTAGTAGAGGCAGAGTCTCCCTCTTGCCCAGGCTGGTCTCAGACTCCTGAATTCAAGCAATCCGACAGCCTCAACCTCTCCGAGTGCTGGGATTATAGGTGTGAGCTACCATGCCCGGCTGACTTGCTTTTCTTATATAATAGTAAGTCATGAACATGTAGTTCTAAGTTTTGGGGCAGTGGTGTCTATTGATTATATCAGCGGTCCCCAACCATTGTGGCACCAGGGAATGGTTTCATAGGAAACAATTTTTCCACAGATGGGGGTGGGGGATGGGCACAACCTAGATTCCTCATGCACAGTTTACAGTAGGGTTCGTGCTCCTAGGAGAACCTAATGCTGCTGCTGATCTGATGGGAGGTGGAGTGATGCAAGTGGCGGGGAGCGGCTGTAAATACAGATGAAGTTTTGCTCATTCATGTGCTGCTATGAGGCCTGGTTTCTAACAGGACCATAGTTCTCGGTCCGGGGTTCGGGACTGTACAGTATTTTCCATTCCTTCAGTGATTATAAGGTCTTTTTCATCGTGACAGTAAATAAACAGTCAACTATACTTTCTCTTTCATGGTGTTATTTTTCACATTTAACTATGATCCACTGGAGATGTATCTCAGTGAGAAGCGAGAAGCGAGGCTCTACCTTGACTCCTGCCTACTGTCTCCACCCCAACCAGTTCCTCTGATTTCAATTTTTGAGCACTCTTATGATGTCCATTAGTTTGGGATGCCTTCTTTGTTATATAAAATATTACATTCCTACAGATGCTAGGATCTATTTCAGGTCTATCTGGTCTGTTTGGATCTTTTTTTGACTCATAAATTAGTACCATACTTTCCTAATAATGATAGTTGTATACTGTATTATCTGGTAGAGAAAATTCTCCTTCCTTGTACTGGTTTTTCAAAAATTTCTTAGCTATTTCAACCATTAATTCCTTTATATGAAAATTGAATCATTTGGGGCGGCACCTGTGGCTCAAAGGAGTGGGGCGCCAGCCCCATATACCGGAGGTGGTGGGTTCAAACCTGGCCCCGGCCAAAAACTGCAAAAAAAAAAAATTGAATTATTTGATTAAGTTTTGAAATCTCATTCATAATTTGATTAAAATTCCTTAAAAATCTTTTTTTTTTTTTTTTGAGACAGAGTCTCACTCTGTTGCCTTCAGTAGAGTGCTGTGGTGTCATTGCTCTTAGCAACCTCAAACCCTTGAGTTTAAGAGATTCTCTTGCCTCAGCTTCCCAGTAGCTGGGACTACAGGCGCCTGCCACAAAACCTGCCATTTTTTGTTGTTATTGTTGTCATTTTTCTTTAGCAGGCCCTGTCTGGGTTCAAACCCACTAGCCCTGCTGCATGTGGCTGGCACCCTAACCACTGAGCTATGGGCACTGAGCCCTTTAAATCTTTATATTAACTTGAGAACTAATAACTATATAAATGAGAACCTCTGGCTTGGCAACTGTAGCTCAGCAGCTAGGGTGCTAACCATATACACCGGAGCTTGCAGGTTTGAACCCAGCCTGGGCCTGCCAAACAACAATGACAATTACAACAAAAAAATAGCTGAGTGTTGTGGTGGGCAACTGTAGTCCCAGCTACTTGGGAGGCTGAGGCAAGAGAATCACTTCAGCCCAAGAGTTTGAGGTTGCTGTGAGCTGTGATGCCTCAGCTCTCTACTAAGGGCAACATAAGTGAGATTCTGTCTCAAAAATAAAAAAATAAAAAAAAAAAGAAGATTTTCCATATATTCTTTTTTTTTTTTGAAGGTAGCCTGAAATCCACTTTATTTAAAATTATTAAAAACATGTATTAATGACTGCCAAACTTGCTGGCGATAGCACAAAGGCTTCCCAGAGTGATAGGATTACAGATGTGAGCTACACAGTGCCTGGCCCTACCTGCGTTTTTCTTGTTAGGGTTGTATCTAGGTATCTTGTAGCGTTTTGTGAATTACTGTTGTGAATGGGATTGTGGAATGTTTACCCATATTTATTCGTATTTGCTTTGCTGAGATAGAATTCAGCTATTTTTTCTCATTTAATTCATGTGTAACCTAGCCACTTTGCTGAGGAATTTCTTATTAATTAAGTAGTGTTTTAGTTCATTCTTTAGTGTATTCCAAGGAACAAATAACTGTCATTTTGCCTTTCCAGAGACACAGCTCTCTATGTCTGCATTAAGTTTGTTTTCTTGCCATGGAGCTCCTTGTAGGCAGGTGTCCACCTTCCTTCTGCCTCTTCCAAAGTGCCAAGCACACAGTAGGGGTTCAGTGAATGTCTATTGAATAAGAGTGAAGGAACCACTCAGCTAAGGAGATCCTTCCAGCCCTTGAAGAGGTTATTTCAATTCAGAGTCTGTGCTTAACAGAGGGCTAGGGACTTTCAGGCCCAGGGTGTCTTCATTCAAGCTGCAATTCACAGGGAGCTGCTGGCAATTGTCTATTTCCATCTGGAGGGGCAGGAGAGGCTGGTTTCCTTAGGGAGACCACATTTGGGCCAGAAGAGACTTAGAAATAAAACCTAGACGAGAAAGGCTGTGGTCATCCAGAAAGTCTTGCTCTCTGTCCAGTCAGGCTGCCTGTTGTGTGCTTTCCTGGGCTAGAAGTATTATCTCCAAAGAAGGGGATCGCGCAACATGGGGATGATACAGGAAAATGATAACTGCTTCTTGTTACCTTCCCTTTATTTTTATACCCTATAGAGTTGCCTGTACCTCATATATATATATATATATGTATATATATGTTTATGTATGTATAATTTTTTTTTCCTGGAGACAGAGTCTCACTCTCTTGTCCAGGCTAGAATGCTGTGGCCTCAGGTCAAGCGATCCTCCTGCTTCAGCCTCCTAAGTATCTGGGACTATAGGTGCCTGCCACAAATCTCTATTTTTAGTAGACAGGGTCTCCCTCTTGCTCGGACTGGTCTCTAACTCCTAAGTTCAAGGGATCCTCCCTCCTCAGCCTCCCAGAGGGCTAGGATTATAGGAATGAGCCACCATGTCCAGCCTTCATGTTCTGTTTTTAACTTTTAAAAGATAATAAATTGATACATTCACAAGGTTTAACCATAAAAGCAACCTAAAAAGGCAAACAGTGAGGCATCTCACTCTACCCTTGCACCCCATCCCATCCTGTAACCACTTCTATTAATTTGTGCATCCTTCTAAGATTTCTTTACCTAAATGTAACCCAAATAAGAATATATTCTTGGCTTGGCGCCTGTGGCTCAATGAGCTGAGGCGCCAGCCACATACACCTGAGCTGGCGGGTTCGAATCCAGCCCCAGCCCACCAAACAACAATGGTGGCTGCAACCAAAAAATGGCCAGGTGTTGTGGCGGGTGCCTGTGGTCCCAGCTACTTGGGAGGCAGAGGCAGGAGACTCACTTGAGCCCAGGAATAGGAGGTTGCTGTGAGCTGTGATGCTAAAGCACTCTATCCAGGGTGACAGCTTGACGCTCTGTCTCAAAAAAAAGAATATATTCTTATTTTTCTCCATTCCTACACAATAGGTAGCATAAAGTATATTTCTGCACTTTGATATTTTTACTTAAAACATATATCAGAATAATACAAATAGCTAGCCTTTATGAATACTCCTTACAGCCCTGGTACTGTTCTAACCTTTCCATGTATAATCACTCATTTAATCTTTCCAATACTCCTATCATTAACCTTATTTCTCTATGGAAATTTTTTTGTATCAGTATGTAAAGAGCTTCCTCAGTTTCTTACAGCTGCATAGTATTCCACTATATGGGTGCACCTTGATTTATGTAACTAATTGCCTAGTGAAGGACACTTGGATGGTTTCTGATTCCTCACTATTATGGACTGTGTTGCAGTAAATTGTGTGGATGTCATTTTTTTTTTGTTATTGAGACAGAGTCCCACCCTATGCCCCAAGCAGAGTGCAATCACATCATAGCTCACTGTAACCTCAGACTCCTCCGACTCAGGCTGTGGGCAGTGGGTAGAGTGCCAGTAGCATCATAGCTCATAGCAATCTCAAACTCTCAGGCTCAAGCAATCCTCTTGCCTCAGCCTTCCAAGTAGCTGGGACTGCAGGCACCCACCATGATGCCTAGCTAGTTTTTTCTATTTTTAGTAGGACGGGATCTCATTCTTGCTCGGGCTGGTCTTAAATGCCTGTGCTCAGGCAAACCATCCACCTTGGCCTCCCAGACTGCTAGGATTGTAGGCGTGAGCCACCATGCCTGGCCTGCAGCACCCTTTCTCATTGACCTGTGCAAGTTTTGACTTGCTTGGCTTCTTGGTGTTGCTGGAAGGGCTTCATTTGTTTCTGCCCACATGGATTTTAAGTTTCTTGATTTTTGTGTTTCTTAAAACTTTCCTAATGACCCACGTACTTAGAAAGAGGATGGCTGAGTCAAAGGATAAATGTGTTAGTAATTTTGGTCAAAGGACAAATGTGTTTGTAAATTTGGTGGGTATTGCCAAATTCCACTCTGCTGAGTTATTAGTTCTTTCGATAATTGCTTAGAATTTCTAATTAAGGCTCGACGCCTGTGGCTCAACAGGCTAAGGTGCCAGCCATGTACACCAGAGCTGGCAGGTTCGAATCCAGCCTGGGCCCGCCAAACAACAATGACGGCTGCAACCAAAAAATGGCCGGGCGTTGTGGTGGGCACCTGTAGTCCCAGCTACTTGGGAGGCAGAGGCAGGAGACTCGCTTGAGCCCAGGAATAGGAGGTTGCTGTGAGCTGTGATGCCACGGCACTCTATCCAGGGTAATATCTTGAGGCTCTGTCTCAAAAAAAAAAGAATTTCTAATTAAGATTGTCACTGATGAGCACTATACAGTCAAACCTCCATAGCTGACCACCTCCCTAACATTGACCACCTCCTTAAGTTGGCCTAATTTTCTTAGACTGGACATGTACCACATGTACATGTCAGTACAGTAGGCCTTGTTTCTTACGTTGAGCACCTCTGTGTGTTGACCAGTATGTAACAGTCACTTTGGTCAAATTACAGAGATTCTGCTGTGTTTGAAGCAGCAGCATGGCAGTGGTTACAAGTATAGACACTGAGCCAGATTGTCTGGGTTTTATATTACTTTCCTCCTGCTGCTATAACAAATTACACTAATTTAAGGGCTTAAAAGAATACAAATTTGGGCCTAGCACTCTGGGAGGCTGAGGCAGGTTCATGAGTTCATGAGTTTAAGACTGGCCTGAGCAAGAGTGAGACCCCCATCTCTAAAACCTAGCACTGTGGAGGGCACCTGCAGTCCCAGCTACTTGGGAGGCTGAGGCAAGAGAATCGCTTAAGCCCAAGAGTTTGAGGTTGCTGTGAGCTGTGATACCACACCATTCTATCAAGGGTGACAAACTGAGACTCTGTCTTAAAGGAAAAAAAATACAAATTTCTTGTTTTATAGTTTTGGAGGTCAGAAGTCTGAAATGGGTCTCACGGAGGTAAATCAAGGTGTCAGCAGGCTTTGTTCCTTTGGGAGGCTCTTGGGGAAGAATCTGTTTTCCCACTTTTCTTAGCTTCCAAAGGCTGCCCAGACCCCTTTGTTCATGGCCATCTTTTCTTGAGAGCCATCGGCATGGGATCACTCAGACCTCTGCTTTTACCACCTCTCTCACCTCATCCCTCTTCCTTTTATAAATACTTTTGTGATTACATTGGACCCACCCAGATAATCTTGAATAATCTCATTATCTCAAGATTCTTATCATAATCACACCCGCAAAGACCCTTTTCCCATTGTAAGGTAACATATTCACAGCTTGTGGGAGTTAGGACATGGGTATCTTTAGGGACCATTATTCCTCATACTACAGTTTGCATCCAGACTTCACCAGTTACTAATTGCGTGAATTTAGGACAAATTATTTTGCCTCTTGCATCAGTTTTTCCATCCTTAAAATGAGGATAATAATAGTGCCTACACCATTCAATTGCTTAGGAGGATTAAATGAGTTAATATTTGTCAAATGTTTATAATAGTCTCTGATATATAGCAATTACAACAGAAGTGTCTGCTAGCTAAAGTATATTAATTAAAAATAAAAATATTGAAATAGGAACACAAACTCTAATCTAGCAGTCCTGTTATATTTGTCATCTATTTCATAGAGACAAAAGTGTCCATAATTAGGCTATATAATGTGGATATTACTAAAGTAACATTCAGATTAGCATTTAAAAAAGCAGAAACAGAAAACAAAGAAAAAGAAAATGCACAAAGAGGAAATGATCTAAATGTCCATCAAAAGGGTTAAATCAACTGTGGCCCATCTGAACTGTAATGGAGCTATTAAAGAGAATACAGCACATCCATGCTTATAGACTTAGAGGAATGTCCTGAAAGAAAGTTAAAACTCTTCAGGCTCGGGCCACATACACGGAGACTGGTGGGTTGGAGCCCAGCCCGGGCCCGCCAAACAACAATGACAACTGAAACCAAAAAAATAGCCGGGCATTGTGGAGGGCACCTGTAGTCCCAGCTACTTGGGAGGCTGAGGCAAGAGAATTGCATAAGCCCTAGAGTTTGAGGTTGCTGTGGGCTGTGATGCCACAGTACTCTACTGAGGGCGACATAGTGAGACTCTGTCTCAAAAAAAAAAAAGTTAGAGGAGGTATTAGGGACAGACAGAAAACCACGTAAGAGGAAAAGCAGATGATTCCTGAGACAGAGGAACCATCCAACCCAATCCAGAATTTTAGATCTGGCTAAAAGACCTCCCTATGGACAAAGGGACCCTCTGAAATGGGAACTTGGTAGGCCATAGGAGCTAACTGTCAAACCATGAGAGAATCTGGTTTCTGCACAGTTATAAATGCATCCCAAAATTGACCTTTTTACATGGAGCCCTTCATTAAAATATCATTGACATTTGCCACCACCCATGCATACAGTTAAAAAGGCATTGTGGGAAGTATTAGGGAATAGAAGTACATAAACATGAGTTTAGAAATGCAAAAACATGAGCTAACAAATACATAAACCCTAGAAATAGGGCCTGGCATGGTGGCTCATGTAATCCGAGCACTGTGGGAGGCTGAGGAGGAAGAATTGCTCGAGCTCAGGAGTTCAAGACTTGCCTGAGAGTGAGACCCAGACTCATAAAAAACAAACAAACAAAAAACCCAGCCAGGCTCCGAGGAGGCTGAGTCTGAGGAGTCTGAGATTACAGTGAGCTATGACGTGGTTGCACTCTGCTCAGGGCATAGGGTGGGACTCTGTCTCAATAACAAAACAAAAAAAGGAAATGAAAAGAAAAAAATAAGTGAAGAAATAAAAACAAAATAAATCAAAATAAAAAAACAATTAGATGGCTCGGCTCCTGTGGCTCAACGGGCTAAGGCGCCAGCCACGTACACCTGAGCTGGCGGGTTCGAATCCAGCCCCAGGCCGGCCAAACAACAATGGTGGCTGCAACCAAAAAATGGCCAGGCGTTGTGGCGGGCGCCTGCAGTCCCAGCCTCTTGGGAGGTGGAGGCAAGAGACTCACTCGAGTCCAGGAATTGGAGGTTGCTGTGACCTGTGATGCCACAGCACTCTATCCAGGGTGACAGCTTGAGGCTCTGTCTCAAAAAACACCCTTAGAAATAGGAAGAGCAAAGCTGGGGCTGGGAAAATCAATAGCTCTTCCTCATTTCTGAAGATAAGGCCCATTCCTCTCTGCTGAAATAAACTTTCTGCTTTTTTTTTGTTTGTTTATTATTTGCAGATTTTGCCGGACTAAATCTCACAAGTTTCAGTATAACAAAGAGAAATTTTATTTAAGAACAAAGAGAAAGCTTAGAACACTTCTTCTTTTTTATTTTCCTGAGACAGAGAGAGCCTCAAGCTGTTGCCCTGGGTAGAGTGCTGTGGCATCACAGCACACAACAACCTCCAACTCTTGAGCTTAAGTGATTCTGTTGTCTCAGCCTCCCAACCTAGCTGGGACTATAGGTGCCGGCCACAACACTGGGCTGTTTTTTGGTTGTAGTTGTCATTGTTGTTTGGCAGGCCCAGGTTGGATTTGAACCCACTAGCTCTGGTGTATGTGGCTGGCGCCTCAGCCGCTTGAGCTACGGGCGCCTCGCCAGCTTAGAACACTCCTAAAGAGAGTTGGGGCAGTCGCTCATACCTATAATCTTAGTACTCTGGGAAGCCTAGAGTTAGGGCTCAGGAGTTCAAGACCAGCCTATGCAAAGCGTGAGACCCCTGTCTCTAAAAAACAGCCAGGTGTTGTGGCTGGTATCTGTAGTCCCAGCTACTTGGGAGGCTGAGGCAAGAGGATCTCTTGAGCCCAAGAGTTTCAGGTTGCTGTGAGCTATGACGCCAGGACTGTCTACCCAGGGCACAGAGTGAGACTCTGTCTCAAAAAAAAGACACATACAAAGAGAGTTAGTTGGAAGTGGGTCCCTCTCATGAATGAGAAGAGGTGAGAGAGACCACGTTTGGTGTTTGACTGCCTGTTTTCCTCCTTTTGTGCCAGCTCCACTGCAACTTGACTTCTTTTCTTGCTCAGCCTAGTCAAAGTGCTTTAGGTTTCTGGGAACCACTTGCTAGCTATACCCAGAGAAAGCCTAAACTGGGGCTGAGGTGCCTGAGACCCCTACCGGGAGGAAGTTACAAAGTAATAATATGGCATGATGCCATTTTTTTAGAACAAACTTCAACCCCCAAAGTTGTTGTAAATATTTGGGCCAATTATATAATTTCATCTGTGAGATGAGGAGATCCGTAATTCTCATCTAACCTGCTCTTGCAAAGGTTACATGGGATGATTGATGTGTGTCAAATCCGTAAAATCCTGCAAGTAGCAGCAGTCTGATATTGGTGCGAGTTAGTTTTGAGACAGGGAACTGGTAGGTACTGCTTTGGGTACAGCATTGTTGCAGGTCATCCTTGAGCGTTGCTTTGGGCATTGCTATAACTTCACCTGAGTGAAAACAGTTTCACATTGCCCTGCTCAAAACAGAATGGAGGCAGGGCAAGTTCCTACTGATTAGCACTAACATGGTAGAGGAACACTGCCCCTACCATGAATATTCCTCCCCTTCTTTAGCCCATTAATTAAATAGAAAGGCAAAAGGAACTGGGGGCAATTAATTCTCTTTTACCTGGAGAACTTGCCTCTTCTCTTCCAGGCCAGCAGACTTTTATTTTTTAATGATTTTTTTTTGAAATAGAGTCTTACTTTGGTCCCCCTTGGTAGAGTGCCCAGGCATCATAGCTCACAGCAACTTCAAACTCTGGGCTCAAGCAATCCTCTGGCTTCAGTTTTTCATTTTTGGTAGATATGGAGTCTCATTCTTGCTCAGGCTGGTTTGGAACTCCTGAGCTCAAGCAATCCACCCACCTTGGCTTCCCAGAGTGCTAGGATTACATGCGTGAGCCACTGTGCCAGGCCTGAAGTAGACTTTCTACAGTTTCTGAATGACTCTTGCTTTCACTTTTCTGCCTATACTGTTGTCTCCTGAGTTCTTTCTTGCACAGAGCCAAGAACCCACTTGTACCTCAAGTAGCTCTCAGCATTGGGAGTCACTTTCCTGAGTGGAAAGACGTGTAGAAGGGTGCATGTCATGTCACTCACCTGGTTAATGGGGAAGGGAAATTCAGATTAGTGGAAAGACATTATTTTCTTTCTGTTTATTTTCGAGTTGTTTCACAGTTGGTGTTTGACTGCCTGGTTTCCTCTTTTTGTGCCAGCTTCAGAAAGGACTTCACTTGATGTTGAAGTCCTTGCAGTAACTTTTTTTTTTTTATAGAGACAGAGTCTCACTTTATAGCCTTGGGTAGAGTGCAGTGGCCTCACACAGCGCACAGCAACCTCCAACTCCTGGGCTTAGGTGATTCTCTTGCCTCAGCCTGCCGAGTAACTGGGACTACAGGCGCCCACCACAACGCCCGGCTATTTTTGTTTTGCAGTTCGGCCGAGGCCGGGTTTGAACCCGCTACCTTCAGTATATGGGGCCGGCGCCCTACTCACTGAGCCACAGGCGCCGCCCTTGCAGTAACTTTTTATGCTCACGTTTTAATGGTAGTTTGGATACTATTATCATAACCACAAACACTGAATTGGGAAAAGCATGGAGGATTTAGAAACATAACCATGATTGAGTGTTTAGTAATTTGGGAAGAGGAATTTAAAGTTGAAAATTTAAGTTAAAAAATAAATTAATTAAAAGGCAGGAAAGCCTTAACCCAGGCTGGCCTTGTGTGTCTGCAGCATCTACTGCCGGGGCTGTTCCAAGCCACTGTGCTGTACGTGCGCGCTCCTGGACAGTAGTCACAGCGATCTTAAATGCGACATCAACGTGGAGATTGAGCAGCGGCAGAAGGAGCTGGACACGATGTCTCAGGCGCTGCAGGAGCAGGACAGCGCCTTCGGCGAGGTGCATGCCCGGATGAGCGCGGTGGTGAGCCAGCTGGGCCGCAGGCGCGCCGACACGGAGGAGCTGATCCGCGCGCAGGTGAGCAAGGTGGTGGAGCACGTGAAGGCGCAGGAGCGTAACCTCCTGGAGGCGGTGAACCAGCGCTACCAGCGCGACTACAAAGAGATGGCCAGGCAGCTGGGCAGCCTGGACGCCAAGCTGCAGCGCATCCGCATGGGCGGCACACTCGTGCAGAATATGAGGCGCTTCGGCTCTGACCAGGAGGTTATGGACATGCACAGCTTCCTGCGAGAGGCGCTCGGCCGCCTGTGTCAGGAGCAGCCCCAGACCCCGCAATCCGCAGCGTGCACCAACAGTTTCGACGGGTTCAGGGAGCGCCTGGAGGTCCTCATCTCTAGCATCACCCAGGGGACAGGTAAGCTGCCCTCGTGGGCAGTCTGTTTGCCAGCTTGATGTCGTGTCAGAAAAGGTCACTTCGATTTGACAGAAAAGGAAACTGAGTTTTTACTATGTCTCCTGGGTTTGTTCAGGTCTTGGGTTCCAAGGTACAGAATAAAGGGGGAGAGGAGGCTCTGATGCAGGCAGCAGCCACCCAGGGGGTACACATTTTGCTAATTTACTAGATCCTTTGGGTTAGCTGTGGCCTTGGAACCCTGGCAGAACATGTGAAAGTTGAGAAATTATAAAGCTGAGAACCCATCCTGGTATCATTTTAGCCCCAGCGGAACTGACCACTTCAGGAGGTGGTCTTAAAACTTCTCTGTATGCGGAAACAGAGAAGTCAATTGAGATTTGGAGTTAGAGCAGAAGGAGACTAAGAGAAGCTCGTGGATCGTTGAGTGCTTGCCCAAAAGCATGCAGTAACTCAGTGGAGGAGATCCCTTGCCCCAAGGTTGACAACAAGCTGCCAACTTTGGTGGGCCCTGCCTAGTATTAGGTACTTGGGGGATCAGGAAACAGCAGACCAGTTCCTGATCTCAAGAGTGGTCCAGTCCAACTGGGAGAGGAACCAGAGCCACATCCCAGCTGGAGAACGGGACAGATGAGACAGGGCTCAGCTCTGCAGTGAGCTGGGAGTTGGTAGCAGCCCTGTATGAGCTGGAGACATCAGGGAGGCTTTCAGATAAGTGGAGGGGGAGTGCACAAGAGGGCCTCTTTGACTAGACCTCTAAGGTCTGAGCAGCCAAGTGCAGGATGCCCTTACTGAGAAAGGAGAGAGAAGCTATACATTTTGAAGGCACCCGGGCAGGTGCCGGTGATGGAGGACACACTGCTCCTGGAGCTGATGGGTGTGGGCTCATTAAGGATAGTCCTAGGGTGGGCATGGACTTGTGCCTTCTTCATGTAGGCAGTGAGTGTTACCCCATATCCAGGAAATGACCCCACAGAGCTTAAATGGCTAGGCTTGGGTAATATAACTTGTCAGTGGCAGGGAGAAGAGTTATTTTATTTGGAAGCATGAGAGATTTAGATTTAAATATAATTAAATTGATTGAAATAAAATTTAACTTTAGATTTAAACAGAAACTGGATTGCTGGTAGGGAAGAATATCACGGCACTCTCACTGTATGTAGTCCGTGAGCAGTAACAGTTTTGTGGTTGGTTGTCCACACTTCTGCTTGCTGGTGGCTCAGAGATACAGAGGTACACTTGGGGTTTGGAGCTAAAGGCAGGCACTCTCTAAGGCCGCGTCTTTCCCTTCTGGCTGGGTTCATGTACACAGTAGTGGAGAAAAGCTTTCCTTCCCACCACCAGCCTCTGCCTGTAGCTGTCCAGTGCAGTGAGATGCCATGGAGAATAGGTAGCCAGGAAAGTAAGAAGGACCTTCTCTCCATCGCTGTTCAGGCCAGGTTGTCCCTCTGCTCCTCACTGGGGTGTCCCTGACCTTCCTGTGACCTTCTCTGTATTCTCCAGATGCAGTTCTACGCAAGACAGCCAGCCCTGTCAGGGACCCTTCTGACGATGACTTGGTGAGATGGGTTTAAGGTCTGAAGGGGAGGCGGTAGGGCCCAACGGATCACGGTGACGAGTCCTGCTGTCCCTGTATCGGCAGGGAGAGTGCCTGAGATAGGGGCAGCAAGTGGCTGGACATTAGCTTTCATGGGAGAAAGGATTGGCTGGCTGACTCTGGGCTCCTAAATGCCAGGGGTGGACAGATGGTAAAGGAGGGTGGTCACTTACAGCAGCCCTGATGGATGTGGCAGATGACCTCTCCTCTCTGCCCCCACCCTAAATGTGTGAGCCTTTTCCTGGGGTCAACATGGGTGTACCTTCCCCTGTTCTTTCCACACACAGAGAGGAAAGAAGAATGAGGCCAGAAGTCAGATCTGAACCACAGCAGCCTGGATTCTGCTGGTGTGATTCCAGGGTCATTATACATCTTAGAACCACATTTTCCAGGTTAGAAGGTACCTCGGTGCCGTCTAACATTGGTGTTCCCTCTGCAGCACCCCTGACCCACAGCTGTCCATCTTTTGAGCATACACCTCCAGGGACAGGAAGCTTGTGTCTTCTTGGGGAAACCGCCATCACCTGTTGACTGCTCTTAGCTGAAATGTGGTGGCATCCCTTTGACAGGCAGGGGGACTTGCAAGCATGGTCCTCTCCTCCAGGATAAGCTCGCTCAGTTCCTTCCTGGACCTGGCATCTTGTCTCCTCCCCAGCCTGGTCACTCAGTTTTCAGTGTGCCTGCCTGTTGAGGATCTGGGCCTAGGACTGCCAGTCCTCCATGGATAGCAGGTCTTCTGGTGAAAGGAAGGGTCTGGAATGGTTTCCTAGCTTTGTCTTGGAGTTACTTACAGGAGAAAGAAATTGCTATAAGCTGATGCAATCAAGAGAGGCTTCCTGGAAGAGGCAGGACTTGGAGTCCGAGAGTTTTAGAGATAGGAGAGACCATGGAGCCTTTCCTTAATTTTTAACAGATGAAGGTAAAGCCAGGGAATTTTGACTTGCCCAAGGCCACACATAATAAGTCAAGGACAAGACTAAAAGCCAATTCCTAACTGCTGTGGGTACTGCACCTCCATACAAATGGTTTCAAAAGTAAAAAGCATTTTATTTTTTGATTGATGATAGAATCACAAGGTCAGCAATAGAAATATATAAAGTGATGTTTCATTCCGTCATCCCCCATTTGTCCAGTTCTTATGCCCATGTATCTATCTATATTTCTTTCTTTCTTTCTTTCTTTTTTTGTGAGACAGAATCTCACTCTGTCACACTAGGTAGAGTGCCATGGGGTCATTATAGCTCACAGCAACCTCAAACTCTTGGGCTCAAGTGATTCCCTTGCCTCAACCCCCGGAGTAGTTGGACTACAGGTGCCCACCACAATGCCTGACTTACCTTTATTTGTTTCTTATATAGCCTCCCAGAATTTCTTTATGTAATTACAAGCAAATGTGATTATAATGTTTGCTTTCTCCACTCTGTTTTGCATAAAGGTAGCACAATACTATATACAATAACAATGGCTGGATATTTTCTTAACATCCCTTGATTTCATCCTAGGTTTTTCTACCCTGCAGCAATATGTTCAGAATTTCTTATACTGTCAGTAGGTAGGGAGCTTCCTGATACCTCCTTGATACTTTTTTACAGCAAGCAGCATAGTGGTCCATCGAACGGATGGAGTGTGGTTTATTTAGCCATTTCCCTGTTGGTACATATTTAGGCTGTTTTGCTATTACAAATAATACTATAATGGATAATGTCTGGAACTATGAAATAATAATGGGAAAGTGCCCTTGGCCTACAGATGCAGTTATCTTCCAAGTACCAATCACTGATTAATGAACAAGAGAGCTGAACAGATGTGGCTTCTCATTATCAACTGTTCTGAAACAGCTTGAACTTGGTGCATCAGAGGAATGCCCCTTTTGCAAAGCCTTTTGCTTTTTACTTTAGTCTTTGGCTGTGGAAGGTGCTGGAGCTGAAGGAAGGAAACAAGTAAAACAGTTTGAGTGCAAAGGACAGGTGAGGCAGGTGTGGACGGGCTGTCCCTGCAGCTCCATCAGCCATGCCAGGGGAGAGGCAGCTCTCGGACCCATGTTTCTGCCTTTGGAGGCAGGAGTTGGGCTTCTAGTTCCAGCACTCGTCCCTCTGGAAACTGCCAGTTTGTTTACCTTCATTGCAACTGCGCATTGGAAGAGAGGAAAAGGAAACACACCAACAGGCTTACCTGTTGCAGCAGCAGCACCCATTATTTTCCCTCCTCCTTTTTATAGGCTCTTTTTATAATGATGTTCCAGTACTTTATTGAAAAAAATAAATCAACGGTAGCCAGTCATCGTGTTTCTTTTCCTCCACTGAGCCCTCCTCTTCATCCCCTGCTTCATTAACATTGGTGGGAGGTAGGAGAGAGGGTAAGGCAGAAGCAGAGAGGCACCCCCCCCCAGGCCTCCCTTTGGGGAGTTCATGGCTGAAGTGGAAAAGGAGTCTTTATGTACCAGTCATTTGCAGAGCCAGACAAAGAAGGAAAGAGCAAGACTTTTTAAACTCTTAAAAAAATTTTTTTTCCTCTAAATTATGGTATAATACACATTAACAAAAAATACACCATCCTAATCATTTGAAAATGTACAGTTCACAGTGGAAGTATATTCACATTATTGTGCACCCTCACCACCAGGTAGAACTTTTTCATCTCCCCAAACCGAAACTCTGTATCCATTAAGTACTAACTCCCCAGTGCCTCTCTCCTCAGCCCCTGGCAACCACCATTCTACTTTCTGTCTCTGTGACTTTCACTACTCTAGGTGCCTCATATAAATGGAATTATACAGTATTTGTCCTTTTGCGACTGGCTTATTTCACTTAGTAGGATGTTCTCCAGGTTCATTCATATTGTAGCATGTGTCAGAATTTTCTTCCTTTTTAAGTCTGAGTAATACTGCATTGTATGTATATTTGTATGTGTTTATTCATTCATGTGGTAATGGATACTTCGGTTGCTTCTACTTTTTGGCTATTGTGAGTAATGCTGTTGTGAACATGGGTGTACAAATATCTGTTTGAGACCCTTCAATTCTTTGGGTTATATACCCAGAAATGGAATTTCTGGATCATACAATACTATTTTTAATTTTTTGAGAAACTACCATCTTGTTTTCTATATTTGGCTGTACCATTTTACATTCCCACCAACAGTAGTACATAATTGTTTCAACTGGTCTACATCCTCACCAACACTTATTTTTTTTCTTTCTCACTTACTTTCTTTTTTTAAGAGGCTGCATCTCACCTTGTTGCCCAGGCTGGATTACAATGGTGTGATCATAGCTCACTGCAGCCTTGAACTTCCGTACTCAAGTAATCTCCAACCTCAACCTCCTGAGGACCTGGGACTATAGACTTGTGCTACCATATCTGACAAATTTTTTAAAAGGTTTTGTAGGGATGGGACCTCAATATGCTACCCAGGCTGCTCTCAAATTTGTAGCCTTGAGGGACCCTCTGCCCTCCCAAAGTGCTGGGATTACAGGTTTTTTTTTCTTTTTGAGACAGTCTCAAGCTGTCACCCTGGATAGAATGCAGTGGCATCACAGCTCACAGCAACCTCTAATTCTTGGGCTTAAGTGATTCTCTTGCCTCAGTCTCCTGAGTAGCTGAGACTACAGGCACCCACCACAACGCCCAGCTATTTTTTGGTTATAGTTGTCATTGTTGCTTAGCAGGCCCAGGCCAGGTTTGAACCTGCTACCCTAGGTGTATGTGGCAAGTGCCCTGCCAACTGAGTTATGGGCACGGTCCACTAAATTGTTTTCATGATCCAAAAATGGGTGAATGGGTCTCACAAGCTGTAGTTTCCAAAACACTGGCCTCCAAAGCTCAGTGGTTGAGTATGGACTTCACTTGGAGGCCTGAGAGAGAAAGACCCCAGGAGATCATTTGTCCTTTCCCTTCCCCAGAGAGGCTCCCAGCTCTTTGATCCAGGGAGAACATTCTTCACCCTCTGTGTAAAGATGTTGAGAAAAAGAAAGGAGAAGAGGAGGGAGTTCAATCCATCATAGCAAATGATGGACCTGCCATGGGGTTCCAGTTCCCCAAACCTCCCAAAGTCAGTGCCAGGCTGGGGCCTTCCCTGCCTGAATGCACCTGCCAGTGGCTTCTGCTGTGATCCTCCTCAGCCTGCCCGGGATTGGCCAGCAGTTCTCAGGAGGCCCTCCTAGGAGGGACAGAGCTTGTGTCTGTGAGGAAAGTGGATCCTTGCCACTCACTCATTTTCAACAAATGGTCCAGTGTATACTTCAGTTTCACATAATAGAGGAAGACAGCAAGGAGGGGCATGACTAAAGGGAGAGGGCCCAAGGGCAAGAGGGGAACTTCCCTTTAGAAACCACTGGATTCACAGCAGGCCAGGGTTCCTAAGCTGTGTGACCTTTGGAAATCACTTCATGTCTCTGTGCCTGAGCTTCCGGCTCTGCTGATCAGCAATAGTCATAGTATGGCACCTACTTTTTTTAAAACTATAATTTTTTATTGTGGTAAAATTCATAGAAGATTCACCATTTAACCATTTTGCACATGAGCGACATTTAGTACATTCACAATCCTTTTTGTTTTTGAAATAATTCTTCACACTTTTACCATTTCTTTTTTGGGGGTGGGGTTGACATTTTCTTATTTCACAGTATTGGGGGTACACATGTTTTGTTCATATACCTTTTTATTTTTACAGATTGAGTCAAAGTTATAAGTTTGCTTCCCACAGTGTGCACTGTACCTAATAGGTGTGAATTTATCCATCCCCCATCCCCAGCTTGATTTTTTTTCTTTCTTTTTTCTTTTTTTTATAAGACAGAGTCTCATTTTGTCACCCTCAGTAGAGAGTGCCCTAATGTCACAGCTCACAACAACCTCAAACTCTTGGGCTTAAGCAATTCTCTTGCCTCAGCCTCCCAAGTACCCAGGGCGCCCGCCACAACGCCCAGCTATTTTTGTTGTTGTTGTCGTCGTTGTCATTGTAGTTTAGCAGGCCCTGGCCGGGTTCGAACCTGCCAGCCCTGGTGTATGTGGCCGGCGCCCTGGGCACCCAGCTGTCAGATTGATTTTCATTGAGATTTACTTTCATATGTGCACTTAAGTGTTGATTGACTAGTTTCTGTTTGGTACTGAGTACATGTGTTTGTTTCTCCATTCTTGCATGTACATTCACAATTTTTTTTTAAACTTAAAAAAAAATGGTGTTGCCCAGGCTGGCCTCAAATTCTGAGCTTGAGTGATCGATCCTCTCGCCTCAGCCTCCTGTGCATTTATAATCTCATACAACCATTACCAACTATCTAAGTACTGAATATTTTCATCACTGCAAAGGAAACCCCATATATACTCTTGAAGCAGTCATTCCCCGTTTCCTGCTCCCTCCCCATTCTCCTGGCAACCACCAATTTACTTTCTGTTGTTTTAGACTTAGCTATTCTGGACATTTCATATAAATGGAATCATAAAGGATGTGTTTTGTGTCTGGGTTTTCCCTTTAGCATAGTATGTTCTAGGCACATCCATGTTGTACATATACTTCATTACTTTTTATGGCTTAATAATATCCTATTGCGTGGATGTACCACATTTTGTTCATCCGTTCATCACTTGATAGACATTTGATTTGTTTCTACCTTTTGGCTATTGTGAGTAGTGCTACTATGAACATTTATGTATAAATATTTTTTTGAACATCTGTTTTCAGTTCTTTTGGGTATGCATACTAACAAGTAGATTTGTTGGGTCATAAAATTGTGGTAATTCTATATTTAGCTTTTTCTTTTTGAGACATAGTCTCACTTTGTCTTCCTCAGGGTGTTGTGGCATCATAGCTCATAGCAGCCTCAAATTCTTGGGCGCAAAGGATCCTCCTGCCTCAGCCTTCCAGAGTAACTGGGACTACAGGTGCCCGCCACAACACCTAGCTATATTTTTCTAATTTCAGTAGAAATGGGGTTTCGCTCTTGCTCAGGCTGGTCAATTACCAAGCAATAGCAAACTCCTGAACTCAAGCAATCCACCTACCTCTGCCTCCCAAAGCACTAGGATTATAGGTGTGAGCCACCACACCTGGCCTGTATTTAGCTTTTTGAGGACCTGCCTCTACTTCATTTAAGATGAGTATGTGTGCAGGCTCGGTGCTCATAGCACAGCAGTTATGGCACCAGCCACATACACCAAGGATGGCAGGTTCGAACCTGGCCCAGGCCAGCTAAACAACACTGACAACTGCAACAAAAAATAGCCAGGCATTGTGGCAGGTGCCTATGGTCCCAGCTGCTTAGGAGGCTGAGGCAAGAAAATCGCTTAAGCCCAAGAGTTTGAGGTTGCTGTGAGCTATGATGCCACAGCACTCTACCAAGGGTGACATAGTGAGACTCTGTTTCAAAAAAAAAAAAAAAAAAAAGATGAGTATGTGAAGCAGTGCCTGGCACAGAGTAGAATGAAGACAGTATTTCTCACCATCTGTATCATCATCACCATCATGAAAGATACTTTCTAAGTACCAGGTGCTCTTCTAAACATTTTGCTAGTGTAAATACATTTCATCCATATTACCATATGGGATGGATGCTCTTATTCCTATTTTACCCAGGAGAACTGAGACCGGTTCAGTTTGGAATAATTTGTTCAACTTGTGGCCAAGTTAGAGTTGAGGCCAAGGGGGCGGAGTTAAGGTCACAGGGAGGCTACTTGCAGCTCAATGGGAAGGTTTTCTCACTGCTAGAACCTTGTACCTGTTGGAGCTGCTGCTTCTACCAGTAGTGAGCACTCTGTCCCTGGAGGCGTGTAAGTGGGGCAAGCTGTTGAACATGTCTGGAGGGGGAGTTGGGCAGTGTGATCCCTGTGGCCTCTGTCAGTGCTATTAGGACACTCAAGAATTGAAGTGGTCCCTGGGCACCAGCAACCCAGGGTCAGAAGGAGAGGACCTCATAGAGGGTTTGGTGAGGGCTCCTTATCCCCAGTGAGCACTGAGCTTTGCATCAGGGAGCCTGATCCTGTGACAGAGTGAGGCTCTAGGACTGAGCCGACCTCAGATCTAGGATCCCTTGCCCTGGGCTTGTTGCCTGGGCATTTCTGACTTTATTTTCCTGCCTTTGTAGCCTGAGGAGGTAACCCAGAGAGTGCCAATGCAGGCCCAGGCCCAGGTCGAGGCCACAGCCTTGGAACTGGCTGAAAACCAATGTGTGGCAGTGGTACAGTCAGAGCCTGGGGCACACCCTATGCCAACGTTTGCCTACTCTATCAAAGAGGTAAGGTTCTGGACAGCCTGTGCCTGCCTTCCAGAAGGCCCAGATTCCACCAAGTGGTGAGGTGGCACTAGGGTGACAACCCGAGCCCTTATTGGCTCTTCACCAGGAAGTGCTCCTCTCACCTTCTTTGTGCCCTCTCTTGCTTTTGGCTGCATGTCCAGGAAACTCTCCGTGGGCTGGGGGTAGGGATGGGAGGACTTGAGACACCTAGGACTATAAGAGGGCAGTGGAGATTGGTGGTTGGCAGCCAGGACCAGCCTAGGGGGGCTTTCTGTCTGCAGAGTTGCATGATTAGCATGGCCGAGAACAAAAGAGGACTCAATGGCAGAGGGGTCTGTGGGAGCAAAGGGGTCATGGGCTCTGCCCACCTGTCCCTGGAGGCGCTGACTTGGCCTTGTGACTTTTCTTTATGCCGGAGGTCTCCAAGATAGGCACCGGCCAGAAGAGAAAGTCCTGCCAAACTGAATGCCCCAGAAAGGTCCTCAAGATGGAGTGTGAGGAGGAGAAGGAAGCAAGGTTGGCTCTGAGCTCCTCTGAGCAGCCCAGGCCCAGCACCTCCAAGGCAATCTCACCAACCCAGCTGGTTGGGCCGCCAAGCCCTAGGACCCCCATCAAAGGAGCTGACATCTCCCCACTCAACAGCAGCCACGGGACCAATGGCTCTAGAGAGGCAGGTAGGGAGGTGGGTGGGGCAGCAGCCTGTGAGCTACCCTCCAGGGTTGGGGTGAGGGGACCTCTTCTGCATTCTGACCACTCAGGAAGCCCGAAGCCAACAGGAGGCCCTTGTGTGTCCTGCTCTGACCTACCATGGAATAGCCCTCAGTTTGCCTAGGGTTGAGACTCTGATACAGTTTACCATGCGCTTTGCTATAATTAGTGTGGGCTGCCTGAGGAGGTCAACCAAACAATTCTATGCATCCTTGCCCCAAAACATTAATCTCACAGTGCTCAGCATCATGCTGCTGCACAGGGCGGATCTCCCCAAGAAATGTCTCTTGGTGGATGCCTAGCACATTCCCAGAGAGGCCTTAAAGTCTACACGCATCGTTTCCCCAAGTTTTCTGCAAAGACCACCCACCTGAGGGTCTCATTTGTCTGAGATGGGGAGTTAGTCCTTGGGCAGGAGATGAGGTCAACCCAGAAATTCTGGAAGAAAAGAGTGCTTCTTGGATCTGCCTCACCCCACATACAGCTTTGTTTTTCATTCTGGGTCCCAGACCAAGCTCCAGCCATAGTCATACACTGAGCCCTGGGGGAATCTTCCTTACCCACAAATGCCTTTGGTAATTGGAGATCATGAGTAACCAGGTGAAGCATCTTTTAACTCTGCACACCATCACACTTCATGCAGCTGAGAATTGGGACAAACCAATGTACAAAAAGTTCCAAATCAGCTGGTGATGGTGCAGCCTCCTGTGCAGGGATCGAACTCTGGATTCAGGGCCAATAGCTTAATTAGATGTGCACAGTTGAGGCACGGCAAGAAATGATGGAAGCTCATTAAGTCAAACCCAAACCCAAAGCAGATCCACACTGGGACACACAGTGAATGTTCACATCCCCTGCAGAGCATCCACCCCCTTCCAGCCCCCTAGCCCGCAAGGATCTCCCCAGCTGAACGCCTCGGCCTTCCACATGCATCCTGGGCAGCGCCTAATGCCATCTCTCCCACTGTTTCAGAGGAGTGCGTCTTTGTGATCAGCAGCTCAGAAGACTCAGATGCAGAAAACTCGGTGAGTGACCCAGAAGTTTGGCCCAGGACTCTGCCTGCCCCCATCCCAGGTCCCAGGGGGGACAGCCATAGCAGGTGACTCTTAGACATGGCTTGAGCTTAGGGAATCTCCCAGCAAATTAATGAGTCTTAAACTGTTCTCAGAATAGTCTCCAAATGCCACCACCCACGTGCCTATACAGTCCTAGCCCTCCCACTACACCAGGGCAGGAGCCTGTGTATTCTGAAATGCTTGTAGTGGGCTACCTTTCAGAGCCCTGTTTCTTCTCTGGAATGTCCAAGGCCTTTGCCTGGAGCTTCCTTATGTCTTTTCTGTCCTCTAAGTCCTCATAGAGAAAGGCTGGACAATCATCCATTCCCTGGTTAAAGGCAGCCAGTGAGGGCCAGTAAAGAGGTATGAGGCTATGGGGCATTGCCAGTTATGGGCCAAACAAGTGAGCACTGACTCCATGTAAGAAAGAACTTCAAAGCCATCCCACAAGGTCAGGTGTAGTTGCTCACATCAGTAATCTTAACACTCTGGGAGGCCGAGGTGGGTGGATGGTCTGAGCTCCGGAGTTTGAGACCAGCCTGAGCAGCAAGACCCCATCTCTACCAAAAATAGAAAAACTAGTTGGGCATCATGGCATACGCGGGAGGCTGAGGCAGGAGCTCACTCTAGCCAGGGTGGCAGAATGAGACTCTGTCTCAGAAAACAAATAAACTCTCCCCCCCAAAACAAAAACAAAAACAAAAAAATCCCAAAACTCCATTTCACAGTGAAACGAGTGTCTTCATGGGTAGTGACCCTTCTGTCCCTGGAGATTTGTTACTAGAGGCTGGGCTTTCACCTGTCTAAGGAAAAAGGGGATCTGAATAGAGTAAAAGGTTATTGGGTGGCCCCTGAAGTCCCTTCCAGCCCTCAGTCTGAGGTTCTGTATTGGAAAGTGCATGGAGCCCATGGAGAGCACTGAGCCCATGAAGAGCGCTGAGCCCACGGAGAGCGCTGAGCCCATGGAGAGCCCAGAGCCCATGGAGAGCGCAGAGCCACCACAGTCCTTGCCAGCCCACTCCCTGCAGAGAGCAAGAGGATCATTCTGTCCCCGCCGCCACCGGGCCTTCTGCCTGCCCATTGGCACATGCCGCCCCCCAGCTTGGCCTCCCCACCATCCCTCTGAGCAAGCTGTCATCCCTAATGCTACGCCTCCCAGCCTGCCTGCTGAGCACCAGGAGCCTGCTGTCCACCGTGGGATCAGTCTCCTGTTGCACAGAGCACAAAGAACCACCCGCTTTCGTCACGCCAGCCTCTTGCCCCTCCGAATGCACCATGGCTCCAGGTGGTCTTCCCATGTGGTCCAACCTCCCACCCTTGCCACCCAAGGGCCTCCCAACCATCCTGCCCAGGAGCAGCCTACCCACCTGAACAAGGGCATCAGCCTACCCCGCTGGGTCCGAAGGTCTGTGCGATCTCGTGGCCGCTCCCTCAGGGACTCCCATTTGTCCCGGTGGCTCAGTCAGTTTTTTGCTCTCCCTCTTTCTTCCGTGGCATCCCAGCTTGGTGTCTCTTCCATTGGAGGGTCAGGGGGAGGAAGAGCACTCCAGGTTCTTGGGACAGGAGTTCCCCTTGAGAATTCTGACAGAGCCCCCATGAATGCTCTAGTCCCACTGGAGGCCTCTCCAGTTACAGTGCCATCACCCTGCCCTCCCAAGAGGCCCTCTACCAGCTTGAGCCCAGGCCCTGCTCAAACAGGCCTCTGAGAAGCCCTGAGTGCCTCTCTCTTATAATCCTGCAGCCAAAGGCCCGTGTCCCAGTCACTGAATTGCCTCCAGCCTGTGCTCTTAAAGTCTGTTCATAGTAGGGATTCATTAACTCTTGGTCAAAAAATAAACCAAAGAATGAATGGCTATGTGCACCTCTGTGCTGGAAGACTTGAGTCCTCTCCAGTCAAGAGGGGAAGGCTAAGAGAGTGGCTGACATCACATCACCATTACTGGCCTCTCTGCCCACGAAGGAAGCCTCACTCTGCACCCTCCTGTATCCTGAGTCCCTGCCAATAGCATAGCCTTCCATATCCCATTTGCTGTCCCCAAGCCTTTGGGCCTCTTCATAATCCAAGCCCCATAAGCACAAGGACTGTCCGTCCCAAGACCTGGCAGAAGTGATTGCTCAATAAATACTTGTTGAATGATCACCCTTGCGAAGAACCCTTATTCCATGCCCAACCCTGATGGACTGAGCTCTTTCCTGCAGGTAGTTGTTGTCTTCTCCCTACACTGGAACTTTGTCCTTCGGGTTCCCTTCCAGTCCCCTTTTCTCTCACACTTGTGAACAACAGAGGTGGGAGGTGGGGTCAAGACCGCCTGTGCCTCTGCCTCCTGGCCCTGCCATCAGGGAAGACTTCCTGTACCTTTGAGGTTCCAGCTCCTGTGATGAACACCACTCTCCTGAGCTCATCTCAGACACACACCTGCCTCGCCCTCACAGAGGCAAGACTTGAGCCTCTGCCTCCTGGACGACTTCTCCCCGCCCAGGTCCTGCCTTCCCCTTGGGTGATTTCAGCATCCACTACCCTGGTTTCCACTCCTTGACCTCTCAAAGATCCTCACCCATTCTGCTTCAGCTGCCAGCCTTGTGGCCATACTGTTCCTCGCTGTACTGAGCAGTGTACATCTCTAAACTGGCCCCATGGACACTGACCACGGCCTCCTGTTCCTTAAGCTCTCAGCCCTCCTGTCCTTACCTTCTAGCTAGTGTGGTCCCCATTTCAGCTAGCCTTTCACCAGGATCTCAGCTCCCTGTCCTACAGAAAATCTTGGAACGATTAAATCCCTTGCTGCCTCTGTGCTGCCCCCCAGAGGCTGAGATCTATTGAAGAAAAGCCACACTGCAGGGAAGCTATAGTTGATGGTGCCTGGCCACAGAGGGCAGCGCACCCTTCTACCTCCCTTGCTCTGGCCACATCCTGACCCTCAACCTCAGCTGTGGCTGTCCCTTCTGTCCCAAGGAGAAGACAGGAGCCCTGTGATGGTGTGGAGATGGTTGGCCTCTTGCCACCTAATTACAGATTTATCTGACCCCGTGACACCCCTTCCCATGATGTCTGCCTCCCTCCAGGGCTCACCTTGATCTTCAGGCCCCAGCTCCCTACCCACTAGGGAGCCTCACTATCTGCTCATCTGCAGCTCCTGCGTCATCTCAAGCTGTCTCGAGCTGCCACTTTATCTGAACCCTGATGAGATCTTCCCCATCTCGGAAATCTCACCCACCGCTGCCTCCCCTTGTTTGCCCTTCAACACCCTCCTTGCCCTGCCTCACCTGGCCCCTTTCCACCATGGCAGTGAACCCTGCCCGCCAGCACTGAGGCTTGACACCATGCCTCAGTCCATTGGTCCCATTTATTACTCTTGACTGGCATTAGACCCTCCTGCCAGAAAGATTACTTTCCTCAGCTTCGGGAGGGTATCCCTCTGCGACTCTGGGTACTTCTCAGTCCCCGCCCAGGTCTGTTTGTTCCCTGAGATGTGGTGTGTTTCCAGCTCGGGCTGGGGGCCTCTTTTTCTTTCGTTCTGTATGCTCCTAGGTGGTCTAAGCCACACGGCCCGTTTAGCACCTGCCTGCCAGGCCAGTCCCTCTCCCTCTCAGTGAGGCACGCCACTGTACCCACCTACATGGCCTGCACTCTTGACTGTTCCGAACATCCAGCCAGTTCATGAGTTGTCTTTCCAGGGTCTGAATTCCTCTGAAATCTGGGCACTTCTTTCCATCCCGTAATCTAGGTAAAATTAAAGCTACCCTGGGTAGAGGTAGAAGCCTGGGAAGGAAGGCTGGAGAAAGGATTGGAATGCCAGTCGTCCCACTAGATGTCATGGAGAAACTGAACCCAGCACTATTTGGTGAGGGGTAAAAGGGGAGCTTCCTGGGCCGGCAGCAGGGAGCGGCAGGGGAGGTCTGAGGCTAGGTGAGGTGTGCGTGTACACCCAAGGTTTTGTAGAATTACAGACGTGGGAGCCATTGCTCACTTTAGAGCAGTAGTTCTCAACCTTCCTAATGCTGCAATGTATTTTAATGTTACAAAGGGGTTGCGACCCAGAAGTTGAGAACCGCTGCTTTAGAGAATGGACCTGGGGATATGGAGAAAGAGCCAGGGGACTGCTGCTTTTGTGTGTATATTCTTTAGACACGTTTCAAAAATTAACCATTGCAGGAGTCCCAAACTTTAAAAACTATATTTAAAACTCCAAAACTAGGTTTCCATTGTGCATTTTTTCTCACCCAGACCCCTGGTGTCCCTAGAATACCTTCAACAACCCCCCTGCAAATTGCTACTCCCTGGCATAGGAGGGGCCAGAGTGATGATAATCACAAAGTGCCACCACCTCCCACGTAGCCCATCCTTGCCAGCTCTGTGCCCCCATCCGACCTTGCAGTGAGGGAGGTTGTAGAATACTGGTCTGCTAGCATTGTTACACACACCAAGAGTACTAGGGCACTCGGGTGTTCCTCCTTTGGGCTTCAGCTATGTCTCTCTAGGGGGTTGGTGAGAGACTCTTTGCACAAGGAGGAGTGAGAGGCAGTAAGGCATAGTCCTGGGCTGGAGGAGTGAGTCCCAGGCCTGGTTGGAAAGGACCTGGGGTGAGTACTTTGCTTTAAAACTGTTGTTGAGGATCAGCAAAACGTCTACCATGGGGCCCCTGCTTTAGACACAAAGCAGGGAAGATAAGTGTTCTCAGCCATTTTTGTGACTGACTGGCTCCAGTGGCTCAATGGCACCAGTAGCAGAACCATGTGGAAGCAGGTGAGGGAGCAGCCCCAGGAGATTTGGCTAGCATAGGAAGCAAAGCCTGTGGGGAGTGGCCAATTTGCACCACTGGTGAGTGCTGGTGAGTCTGTGTGTGTGTGGCAAGAAGATGCCAGGGTAGTAGGCATAAGGGCAGCAGAGGCCACAGGCTAGTGGACAGTGTGGTCTAGTTCACGTATCCAAGTGCTGTTTCCCCAGGGCTTTCAAGATTTTGCAAGAGCCGGGGTTTTGTATTTGCAAAAAACCAGCAATGGATTTGTCCTGTTTTGATCCCAGCTGTGGCTGAAGCTTGGGTGCTCAGAAAGTCTGTTTGGAGCTTGCGGGTTCTTGATAAGCATTACTGTTAGATACTAAAGGTATTTTCAGGAGGCCAGATGCTGACTAGGAAAGTGGCTTGCTTGTGTCCATTTGGCTGATGAGCAAACCTGGAATGAATCAGTGATTGGGACAATCATTCTCAAGCCTGGCTATACATGGGGGAGTTTGAACAATAATAGATTTCTGGGTCCCACCCCCCAAATATTCTAGTGAAGCAGTCTGGGGTGCAGCCTGGGCTTCAAGAGTTTTTTAATGCATAGCCAGTGTCAGGGAGCACTGAATTGGGGGACGCAGTTGCACGGCTGCATCAGAGGAATGTAGCTCATTCGTCTGTGCAGCAGCCTTGGATGGAGATGACATTTAGCCACTGAATATGATACAGCAGGACAGAGGCCAGGCTGGATCTTCCCCAGTGAACTTCCTAGACTTTTGAAAGGTGATCCAAAAGCCGAGCCAGCCACTTTCTATGAACTCCCTTGGTATGGCTGCTATACCTGCTACGTTGAGGTGGAATGCAGTTGCCCTGCTAAGACTGTGAGCTCTGTGATGAAGAGAAGTGAGCTAGGTGTACCTGTGAACAAATTGCACGTGTATCCTAGTTGCTTGTGTATCCTGAAACAAATGCTAGCTCCCATGAAGTTCAATGTGAGTTCAGTCTTGGTATTCAAAGAAACAGTCCATTAACCAAGCATAATAATTAACTCGCAGCATTTACTGGGAATCTTGTTCCTAACCAGCAGCAGTGCATCTTCAATCCCTCTTCCCCTTTTCCTTTGGCACCAGCTGCCTCCACGGCATGCAAAGCCACTTCATGGCATGCAAAGCTTTCCCTCTTCAGTGCTCAACCCTTGTGCATCGGTTGCATCTCTGCTCTCCACTCATTTCTTTCTGCCCCTCTTCTTTATCTTCCAAGCAAATGTCAGCCTTTACTGATGACTGTCCTTTTTTCTGCTCCCCTACCTCCCACCTAGTTATCCTGATAAGTGGAATAGGCTGAGGAATGAGGTTGGGGGCAGAATAGGAGAGTGTCCCTTGGCGAGCAGGGAGGGAAGGATTTTTTTTTTTTGGTAGAGACAGAGTCTCACTTTATCACCCTTGGTGGAGTGCCGTGGCATCACACAGCTCACAGCAACCTCCTCCTGGGCTTAGGCGATTCTCTTGCCTCAGCCTCCCCAGTAGCTAAGACTACAGGCACCTGCCACAACGCTCGGCTGTTTTTCTGGTTTTTTTTTTTTTTTTTTTTGCAGTTCCTCCGAGGCCGTTTTTGAACCCGCCACCTTCAGTATATGGGGCTGACGCCCTACTTGATGAGCCACAGGCGCCACCCAGGAAGGATGTTTTTAGATGACCCTGAGTCTGACTGCCCTGTTGGCCAACTAAGTCTTTAGAAAGGTCTTAAGTACTCCCCAGCTGTACTGTGGAGTTTAAGGTGGGTCAGGGGATAACTGTGAGTTTACAGCTACCTGGAGCTCTAGTGCGACTGCCTCCATGGATTAGTCATACTTTATGGAAGTCTCCCAAGTCAAGAGGACTCTTGGAGGAAGAGAAGTAAGGGCTGAAAGATCCAGCCTTTCCTCTACTGGTACACTCAGCAGAAAAGGGGTGTCCTTTATTAAGGAGCCAGCAGGGTTTCCTTAGAGACAGGCTTTTCCAGGCTTCTCTAAGTCTGGCCAGTGCTAAATGATAGCTTCAGTAAGTCAGAACAAAGGACATTTCCCTGGCCCCAGAACAGTAGAAGGCTCTAAAAGTAAGGTTCTGGTGGTCACCATGACTCTGATGTTAGGATGGGAGAGGTAGCTCAGAGAGACAGCTGCAGGGCTCTCCCGGGACCTCTACTCTTGGAAAAGCAGACATGAAGGTGAGAAGACTGGCTGTAAGACCTGAGGGACATTGTCAGAAGGAGATAGATGGAGACACTTGAGGCCACAAAGGGGCTTTTGCACTTAAGTTTGGAGCAAAAAGCAGAAGGAAGAAGAGAAAGCCCAGTGTGCTGTCAGTGAGTGGCAGCATGGACTCAGCCACCGAGACCACTCTTCAGACCCTGGCAAGAAGGAGCCCAGCCCTTCCTACCAGCCCAAGCCAGAGCACTGCTGCCTGGCAAAGCCTGGAGAGCAAAAACAACTGGATTTTCCCGAAGTGGGAGAAGGTGGAGTCTCCGCTCCCCCATCTAGCAACGACTCCTGTGGAAGGCACCTCACAGGGAGGAAACAGTCAGGAAGACAAGACAGCAGGGTGGGGGCATTGGGGCAAGACACGAAGTCAGCTTTTGACAGCATGGCTGTGTCAAGAATCTGGAGACACTGGGCAGATGCTCTTATGCAATCCTTATGCGTCAGAGGGGCAAGACCAGCTCTGATGGAGTCAGTGAATGTGTTTCTGTCTGTGACTGGGAGGAGGAGCAGGCCCAGCCATTCCTAGGAAAACCCACCTACCACATTTTAACTTACTGTCAGCCAGAATAACTTTTCTCTTTTCTGAAGTTTTGTTAAAAACAAATATTTCACCTAGACAGTGGAAAGATTTAGGCTAATTTAGCCAGAGGTCAGAATTCATAGTGTTTCAGTACCAGGTGACGCCAACTCCATTGACAAGCCAGAGGCAGTCCATAAAGAAATAGCCAAGGCCTGCTCTGGACTCTATCCCAACCGGACCTGTGACACTGGCCGTATTCCTTCCTCCTGGCCTCTGGCTAAAGTCCACAGGTGGCATTCACAGGAGGTACTGAGCTGCTCACCAAAGACTAAACATCTGGGCTTAAGCTGAGCAGATGATGAGCAACTGACTTTGCATATTACTATCAGAGGCTCTACCCCCCCACCCCCTGTAGTCCCAGCCCCTGGGAAGATCTCAGAGCTAGAGCTGGTCCCTCACTGCCTCCTGCCCTGGGGGCCTTTCAGGTTCTTGCCAGGACCTCAGTGTTATAGAGCCTCTGGAGTTTAGGGAACTCCCAGGCTTCTCTTAAGTCTGGCCAGTGCTAAATGATAGGAGAACCTCCAGACTCCAGGCCTGAGCTTCTTCCTCATCTGCTTTCTCACTGCCACCCTCCTGTGTGTCCATCTAAATGTGGCCCTCAGGAGGCTGAATAGATAGCCCTCCTTTCCCCTTTGTGCAGGACACTGGGACCTCAGCTGGCTTTGGAGACAAGAGAGGCCAGGCTGTTGGCCCCTTTCAAAAAATCATCTGGGATTCAAGATGAGGCTCCTTCCTCTTGTCCCAAGTTTATGATATTTTTTTCTGAAGCTGCTCAGAGAGATGGAATTAGGAGCAGGCATCTCAGGCCTGCCCGCCATAGTGGCATAGACCTTCCCCAAGCCTCCCCAAGCAGCATACCTCAACCTGCACACATTCGCTGGCTTATTCTCTCACACTCTCACGTGCTGTGTCAACTCAGTCATACTGCTCATACCCATTGTGTGTGCACACTTATGTTTGACACTCACATTAATGCCCACACTTGCACATCCACAAACACCCTCTCTCACCTACTCACTAAATGGAGTTGGTGTCACCTGGTACTGAAACACAAATTCTGGCCTCTGGCTAATGTCCCCAGGTCCACACACGTGCCGTCACATGTGGCACACCCAGTTCACACCTGTTCATGCACTCACACATTCCTTTTCCCATTGATATACCCTCTCATGTACACGCAGGGTACTAGCCATAGCAGCTTGCTTGTGTGCCCCCCATGTGTACGCACTTGCTCTGAGTACATGTCCACTTTACCAGTATGCTCCATTGGCCCTCTGAAGTGCTTCAGCCCTACCTCCAGGGAGACAGCCTTGGAGTAGATGCTGAAGAAGTCCTTGGACTTGAGGACCAGGGCCTGACCACACAGAATGTGCTTTCCTGATTTACAGCTGCTGGCTGGCTAATCTTCTAGGACGGGCAGGAGAGAAGGGCACCATGAAGCCCTGGGGACATGGGAGGCACTGGGACCTCCAGGGCTGCTGAGGGTCTGACCTATGGGTTTTTCTGTGTTGCAGTCCTCCCGAGAGCAGGATGACAGCAGCAGCGAGTCCAGTGACTTCCAACTGGACAGCCCCAGCTCCCTCGGGGTCCTGGACGAGAGCCTCACCGACCTCCAAGCAGAAGACAGGCCCCTGGTTTTTTTTGACCTCAAGATTGACAATGAAAGTGGGTTCTATTAGGGGCACCTCCATTCCTTTCTAGTTTAGTCCCCAGCCACCAAAAGAGTGCAGGCAGAGCCATCTTTGAGGCCCAGAGAGTCCCAAGCTCTGGTTGTTGATACACTTGGGAGCCCAGCCGTACCTGGGTCCCAGGAGCTTACCTGGGCTCCCAGGTTTGTCAGTTGGTGGTTTGAACTTGACCAGTGCCTGGAGTGTGTGGGGGGGGATGCAGATGTCTCCACAAGTTTACCTCTGAGCAGTTCTTCTCATAGACAAAGAGCCTTGGGAACACTAGACAGAAACACAATATGTGAGCCCATTGCTATAAGACCAGTAATTTTAGCAAGACCTTTGTTTGCACCAGGCACATTTCTAAGTACAGGACCCATCTCACAGGAGTGCACAGGGCTGCCAACAGAGCCAAGGTCACAGAGGTATTACTCTTCATCTTGGAAGCCCTTGATTCCCTTGAGTATTTGCCCTGGCCCTGCAATGCTTCTCCCTGAACTGGAGCCCTGGGCCATGCTTTGCAGCATGGACTCAGCATGGGGCTAGCCCAGCCAGATAGCGGGAACAAGTGATTTGTAATACAGGAGAGTAACTTGTAGACCTCAGCAGGAGGCTCTGGGCCTTGCTCTGAGTACAACAGACTGGGTGAGCCTGCTATGTGCATCCCAGGTCTCTGACAGGCTGGGCTGGGACACTTAGCTCTGTGACCAAGGGGCATGGAGTAGTGGGGAAGGTAGAAGGGTCTGGGATCTGTGGGGTAGTGGGCGGACCTGTAGAAGACAGGAAGGACCTGGGCCCAAGGGGTTTGGCAAACTGAGCCAGTGGACAGCTGGCTCATAGGCAGGTAAACAAAGTGTCTGGGGGCAGCCCTTTCCCATCTGACCCATCCCATCAGAGCCAAGGGTGGAGCTGCGTTGGGAGGCTGGTGTTTGGCTCTTGCCAGCACACCCCTTGGTGGAATCTCTAGGTGGTAGGTCAGCAACCCTGGAGGTCCCAGCACCTCCCATGTCCCCAGGGCCTCACGGTGCCCTTCTCTCCTGCCCAGCCCAGAAGATTAGCCAGCTGGCAGCTGTAAATCAGGAAAGCAAGTTCCGTGTGGTCATCGAGCCCAAGGCTGCCTACACCATCTACTCCAAGGCTGTCTCCCTGGAGGTGGGGCTGAAGCACTTCATCAACTTCCTGAGTTCCATGCACCGCCCCATCCTGGTCTGCTATAAGCTGTGGGGACCTGACCTCCTGAACTTCTTCTGGGCCCTGGAGGACATTAACAAGCTGTGGGAATTCCAGGAGGCCATCTCGGGCTTCTTGGCTGCCCGGCTCCTCATCCGGAGGTGCGTGCCTGGGGCCAGCAGCTTCAAACTCAAAAGCCTGGCCAAGACCTACCTGGCCCGAAACATGAGCAAGCACAGTGCCATGGCTACTGTGCTGGCCATGCGTGACCTGTGCCGCCTCCTCGATGTCTCCCCGGGGCCCCAGCTAGCCCAGCATGTCTACCCCTTCGGTACCCTGCAGTGCTTCGTGTCCCTGCACCCACTGGTGCAGGCGACCATGCTGACCTGGGCCGAGGCCCGCCTGCTGGCCCTCAACAGTGTCAGCTTCCTGGAGCTGCTGCGTGCCTACCGCCGGGACCGGCAGGCTGGCCTGAAGAAGTACAGCTGCTACCTGAGCCTGCAGTCCACGGTGTCCCACCCAGACCAGCCTGCTTTCAGGCTGCAGGCACTCAGCAGCTATTTTGAAAGCCTACTGTAGGGCCTGGCCTTGGCATATTCTCTCTCTGGCCACAGCTTGGCAGGCAGGACCTTCCAGTGGAGCTGAGAGGAAGGGATGACTGGCTTGGGGTCTCTGGTGGGCAGAAAAGGGTGGGTTTCCCTGAGCCAGGCCCTACTATCACAGCATTCCCAGGTCATTGTACCCAGCACTTAGTTGTTATTTGGTTCAGAATCAGTTCCTTTACTCTGGGATCAAATTACCCTTCTTTAAAAATCCTACAGAGGCTGGGTGCAGTGGCTCACACCTGTAATCCTAGCACTCTGGGAGGCTGAGGGGGTGGGTTTCCTGAGCTTAGGAGTTCAAGACCAGCCTGCGCAAGAGTGAGACCCTATCTCTAAAAATAACTGGGCATTGTGGCAGGTGCCTGTAGTTCCAGCTACTTGGAAGGCTGAGGCAAAAGGATTGCTTGAGCCAAAGAGTTTGAGGTTGCTGTGAGCTATGACTCCATGAGACTGTCTCAAAAAAAAAATCCTACAGAGAAAGCTCCAAGTACAAGCACCCACCACCCTAAGGGAAAACCAGGTGATAGGGCCCTCCCTAAGGGAAAACCAGAACCAGGGCAGTCCTGAATGAAGAGGGCATAACTTCTGAGCTCTCTAAGTGGCCTCAATCTTGCCTGCCTGCCACCACCATGGGTCCTTGCAGCTCCTCCCATACCCCAGCCACTGCCCCAGGGCACCTGCCAACAGCTCCCATGGATAGCCCACAGGTACCCAAAGTGCCTTTCAAGCCAAACTGCCCATCCTGAGTTTGGGTTCTCAGCCTCTGCCTACTGAAGGCCCACTCTTTTCACTTCCTCTGTCATTCTAAATGGGCCTCCCATCATCAAAGATGGACACTTGATCTATGCATGAATCCACTTCCAAAGTCTGACCCTCAAAGCTTGCTTCTTTCCTCCTGGCCACACAAATGCCTTCACCTAGTGGTGGCTTTCTCTTTGGTCCTTTGGACCCTTACCAGCATGGCCCTTTACTGTCCTCACCCTCAATCCCCCCAGGGAATATCCAGCACTACTCAGCTTGTAGTGCAGTGACCTGTAGCATTGGCATCCCTGAGAACTTCTTAAAAATGTAAAGCCATGGGCTGGATCCTAGACCTCTGGAATCAGAACCTTTAGGGGTTGGACCCAGCAATCTGTGTTAACACATCTCCAGATGATTCTAATGCATATGCAAGTTTGAAAAGCACTGCTCTAATAGACCACTTCTCTGAGAAGACTACCTTTCTGTCAGTGTGCAGCAGCAGAGAAGGTTCTGTCCCTTTTACCAACTGTGCACACTGAGTGTGACCTAGGATAAGGCCCCTTCCTGAGGTCCAGTGTCCCTATCTGTAAAATGGGTTGATTGGGCTGCACAGTCTCAGAGCTGCCAGCCATTTGTGCCATCCTAGGGTTTTAAGAATGGACAACAGGCTTCTGAGGCACTGAACAAGAAACTTTCTCATTTTTGAACCCTAGTTCCCATCCCACGCCATTGGTCCCCAACTTTGGGGTTAAACCAGAGGTCAGAAAGAGGACACAAGCAGGTCAAGGCTGTCCTGATTAGCAGAATCACTGTCCCCTCCTCCTCCCGCTCTTAGCTGATACTGGGATGCTTCTCAGCCTTCATATCAGTGAAATCTGTGTGCCTATGCCTCAGCCCCATCCAGGGGATGCCTTGAAGATCCACTAAGGAATTCTATAGGAAGTTGTTCCCCCAGTGGGAGTACTGGTTCTAACAGTGAACTCAGATGCATTTAAAATAAGATTCTGGGGTGGCTCAGTGGGTAGGGCGCCAGCCCCCTATATTGAGGGTGGTGGGTTCAAATCTGGCCCCAGCCAAACTCCAACAAAGAAATAGCTGGGTATTGTGGCAGATGCCTGTAGTCCCAGCTACTCAGGAGGCTGAGGCAAGAAAATCGCCTAAGCCCAAGAGCTGGAGGTTGCTGTGACCTGTGATGTCACAACACTCTGCTGAGGGAGGCAAAGTGAGACTCTCTCTAAAAATAATAATAATAAAATAAGATTCTGTTTTCAGACTGTTAAAGCTAGTACTGGCTCTGAGGATCCTGTGCAAATAGGCTGATGGATGGAGGCTGGGAGCCCAGCCTGGCTATGCTGATGGTCTCAGCAGCTGGTGGGGCGGCACTTTGGCAGCTCGGCATATCATCTTCCCCTCAGCCTACCCCTGGGCTGAGCAGCACCCACTGATTTCCATCATGTTAGTTTCAGATGTAGTTGAGGGGTACTCTGCCCCATTGCCACTGTCCCAGCCTTTAATAAAGATGTGACTCTTGGACACCTGATGTTCCAATTGCAGACTGCTTGGCTCACTCCAGAGGAGCCATCGAGAAGCCTCTTGCCTGGAGAGGAGGGACTTTTCCAGGTATGTGTGAGTGGGCGTTTGTCTAGTGCACCATGGCACACTACCAAGGGCGACATAGACTCTGTCTCCAAAAAAGAAATTATCTGCTAGGAGTCAGGAACGAGGGACCAGTCAGGTGTAACTTTGCCACAGCCTTCTGCTTGATAATCTTGTATTCTTTTTCTTTCTTTCTTTCTTTTTTTTTTTTTTTTTTTTTTTTGCAGTTTTTGGCTGGGGCTGGGTTTGAATCCACCACCTCTGGCATATGGGCGAGCACTCTACCCCTTTGAGCCACAGGCACCATTCAATAATCTTGTATTCTTGTATATGTCCCTACAGCAACTGGTAAAACCCTAAAAAAACAGAGATGTGAGTAAGCCCAGGACATTGGCAATGTGTGAGTAATATGTTGTCTTGGATGTCACAGATTGAACTTTATTAGTACTTGCAGGAATTCCCATGGCACAAGTGTTATAGGAATTAGCACTCCCCTGGCTTGGGTAAGCAGCCAGTTAATGGGAATGGATCAGTGCCACCATACTTAACCCCATCTACCTGTCCCAGATGCCCACATTTCAGTCCTCAAGTTTAATCTCTCAGCTTGATTATTCAGTCAAAAGATATGTCCAAATTTGTCAATTGTGTTTCTTTTTCTTTTTCTTTTTTTTTTTTTTATAGAGTCTTGCTTTATGGCATCACACTAATCACAGCAACCTCTAACTCCTGGGCTTAGGTGATTCTCTTGCCTCAGCCTCCCAAGTAGATGGGACTACAGGTGCCTGCCACAACGCCTGGCTATTTTTTTGTTGTAGTTTGGCCGGCTCTGGGTTTGAACCCACCACCCTTGGTATATGGGGCTGGCACCCTACCCACTGAGCCACAGGTGCTGCCCTTGTGTTTCATTTTTGAATTATATCTGAGGTTTTTACATGTCAGTTAATACCAGCTTTCTGGGGGAGAGGTCAAGACAGTTTTAATCCTCAATTAGTAACCCATGGCTGTGGTCTGGGACGTTTAACTGTCTTTGGGATCCTTAAACTCGAATGAGATGGGATAATGTGTTATCATTTTTACTTCATGGGATCTTTGTGTGAACCAAGGAGAAAATGTTTGTGAAGACAGATTTTTAATGCACAGAGGGTACCAAAAAAGATATACATTTTAAGAAGGAAAAAAACTATTAAAATTGTAATACTCAATACATATCGTTAACATTTTTTATCGTGTATATTTTATCTTGTTTATCTCTTGTAATTGCAGAAGTCAAGCGTGACTTGATATTATAATTTATAATTTTAATAGTTTTTTTTTCCTTTCTTAAAATGTGAATTTTTTTGGCACCCTCTGTATAAAGAGACACACCAATTTAATATCTTATTTCATACTCAACCAAGATAACAGTGCTACAAATTTATAAACTATGAATTATGGGAAAATACACATCTTAGATCTTAGTTCAAAAAGTACATAGGCTTGTCTTCAGGGCAGTAAAAGAACAAGATCTGAGACAAAGCAGGCAGCGGTGCTTGGAGGGTGTATGGAGGGCCCTCCATCCTGGAAGATCAGGGAGCCCACCTTCGAGTGGCTGGGCAGTAGGTGGCGCTGTGCCCCCAACACGCCCGGACCTGGGGCAGAGAACAGCTGAGAAGAGGGTTGAGGCAGCTCCGTGGGTCCCTGCTCCAAAGACTCCTCTGAGGTTCAAAGGCTTCCTCACACCCTCTGGGACAAGTCACTTAAAAATGCTTTGGCTTGGGCGGCTCCTATGGCTCAGCGAGTAGGGCGCCGGCCCCATATACCGAAAGTGGCGGGTTCAAACCCAGCCTCGGTCGAACTGCAAAACAAAAAAATAGCCGGGCGCTGTGGCGGGCGCCTGTAGTCCCAGCTACTGGGGCGGCTGAGGCAAGAGAATCGCCTAAGCCCAAGAGCTGGAGGTTGCTGTGAGCAGTGTGACGCCACGGCACTCTACCCAGGGCGATAAAGTGAGACTCTGTCTCTACACACACACACACAAAAATGCTTTGGCTTCCACCCTAATCTGGCTCTTGCTTCCACCTACACAACCCCCAGGCGCCTGCCCTGGAGCCTGGCCCCACTGTTCTCCCACCCTACACCCTCCCCTCATCCTGCCCCAGACTCAGTCGGAGGACGGCCCCCACCGTGACACCTCTCCACGCCTCAGAGTCTAACCGTCAACCCACCTCTCCCAGCCGACCTCTGGCTCCTGCTCTGACCTCAGCCTTGTCTCCACCCCACACGCCACGTGCCACCAGCTCCTACGCCTAGAGTAACAGTGTCTTTTCTTCGTGCCTCACAATTAAGGAAACTCCACACCGAGGGCGTGGACCCCGGGCGGAGGTGCACTAAATGTCAAGGCAGAGAGAAGGTGGCACACTGCCGACGCTGCCCGGCGCGGAGGGGAGCGAGCTAGGGGTGTCGCCAGGCTCTGCCGGCAGAGGGCGCTGCAGCTCCATTGGGCCTGGCGCGAGGTGCTTGCTCGCTCAGCAACGTGGGTGGACAACCGGGTTGCAGGGGGGGTTGGATTGGGCTCCGCAGATCACCCCTCTGCAAAGCGCCATGCATACTTCCGGTATATGGGAGCTAAGTCTGAGTAGGTGGCACATGGCCAAACATTTTTTGGGGGGAGGGGGGACAGAGTCTCAAGCTGTACCCCTGGATAGAGTGCTGTAGCATCACTGCTCACAGCAATCTCCAACTCTGGGGCTCAAGCTATTCTGCCTCCGCCTCCCAAGTAGTTGGGCCTACAGGCACCCGCCACAACACCTGGCTATTTTTTGTTGTTGTTGTTGCAGCCGTCGTTGTTTGGCGGGCCCGGGCAGGATTCGAACCCTCCAATTCAGGTATATGTGGCTGGCGCCTCAGCCGCTTGAGCCACAGGCGCTGAGCCAGAAAACATTTTTAATACACTAAGCCTTTTCTATTTATTTAACATATTTCTGAAACAATATATCTAACCTATCAAAACTGCGATTTCTGGAATATCCTTACTCAGCATGATGGTAAAGTGGGATTCTCTAAAGATCCACTTAGGACAAATATTAAGTAACCACAAACTCAAAAGGTATAGCAAAACTGTGACTGTGGAAGTGAATGACCTAATTTGGGGAAATGCTGGGTTACCAGCAGAGTCAATGTGTGATGGATGAGTCTAGACTTAGAGCTAAGATTAGGGCCCAGCTTAGAGACAGGGTAAGGATGGGGCTGGTTCAGGAGTCTGGCTCAGAGTGTAAAGTCCAGGTAAGACCTGAGGTTAGGGTAGGCTGTGGGGTTAAGTCTGATGGACAGAGAGTCACATTTAGTGCTTAAGGAATGGAGTTAGGAATTGATTTAGGATGGAATTAGGAGTTCAGTTAGGAATGGAGTTAGTCACCCTTCATGCTCCAGTTCTTTGTGACTTTGGTAACTGAAAAGTCCATGAAAATGAACAGATGGGCAGGGGCTCCTGAGGAGGGTTCCCTAAGGTGGCACTCTGTGCAGTCTGCCTACTCCCCAGGATCCTCTTCTAGAAGCACCTGGCATGGGCTCTGCCCCAGCTCACTGAACCCCAGTGGGGCCAATGAAGGGACTGAAGAGTGGGCAAGAGTGAGAGCCACTGCCACAATCAGGTGATCATGCTGCCACCTAACATGACAGAAAGATAACAGTGTGCTAGATGCTGCTTAACCCTCACACTGGTTCTCAACCTTCCTAATGCAGTCACCCTTTAATAAAGTTCCTCATGTTGTGGTGACCCCCCCACACGAGGGGCGGTGTCCCAGTTCCTAAGACCATCGGAAATATGTGTTTTCCAATGGTCTTGGGTGACCCCTGTGAAAGGGGAAAGGGTAATTCGACCTCCAACGGGGTCGTGACCCACAGGTTGAGAACCACAGCTTCTAGCACACATAATCTCATTTAATCTTCCTAGCCACCCTCATCCTCATTCTACAGATGAACACAGGGGAGCAGCAAGGCTGAGTGTCTTGTCAAGGTCATTGAATTTTGTATTGCAGAGTTGTGATTTACCTGCAGGGAGCTGGTGTCTAGACTGGCACCATCTGTGGCCCATACTGCAGGGTGGGTTGCTGTGTTTTGGGGTTAGGCTTCCTCTATTGGTCTCTCCTTCCTGTGTCCTCCTGGTCTGTCAGTCATAGGTGTTATGAAAAGCAGGACCCTGAGAGCTACCTCCTCATGCTTGAATTTATCTTATTTCTAATTTTTTTCCTTCAGAGCAATGGTTCTCAATCTTTTTGTTTTTCATTATTTTCCTCCTAAGGAGCTACTTTAGCAATTCTTTCCCCTAATTGAACCTCCCCCCAGTGAAATTTTAATACCATTGATACACTGGTTTTCTAGATACAAAATCATAACATCTGAAAATAGAGATCGTTTTACTTCTTCCTTACACAGACACTCTTATGGACTGTGGTCCTTTGATGAGTCAGAAACCATTGTAATAGCTAAGATTGTTAGTAGCTCTCCCCTCCCAATCCAGAATGAATTTTCCTCCCCTAGACAGTAATATAGCCTCTGTTGAGGATGCCCCAGTTATAATGCAGGTAAGAAGTGGTCATGGAGGCCCAGCCCCTGTGTGTGTGTGTGGGTGGAGATGGAGTGGGAGTGGGTCAGGCTGGAGGAAGAGGTAGAGAATGCAGGCAGGGTCTCTGAGGACATGCTCCCCGGTGGTGACTTTGGTCCTGGTTCTTGTCCCCAGCTGAGCCTGGGGCCTGGGGAAGGATGAGGCCAGCACTATCATTTATTTTTGTCTCCGAGTCCAAATGTCAATTCTAGACCCACTGGACCTGAGTAAAACAGATGCTTGTAGAGAAGGATCTAGAATTTTGACTGACTCCATACTAAAAAACAAAAACAAAGAAATCCTTAATCAATCAACCACCCAACAACCAAAAACAAAACCCAGAAAGTTTAGAAATCTATCCACTTTTACCCAATGCATCTGCAGTGAAGTGAGGGGAAAATTCCTTCATTCTTGGCTCAGGGAATTTCCTTAAATTCAGACCAGCTGCCTGGACTATGCCAAAGTCCGTTTATAAATATTATAAATATCCCAAACTTGATAGCCAATCAGATTACAAAAGCTAGCTAGCTAACCACAGACATTTTCCAAAAATCTAGCCAGTCAGACAAGTATGGCAAGAGATATTATGAAATCCTGTCTTGTTTGTCTGATTGTCTAAACTGCGTTCCTTGCACAGACAGTACAGTGGGCCTGGGGGTGGGATTTAATGAGAGTTGACTTTCTTCTGTAGTTCTACAGCCTTAAAGCCCTGGCTGATCACAGGGGGAAACTATTGTACAATAAGTCAGATTAACCAACAAGCAGAAAGTCTGGATCCATGGCACAGCTTAGAGCAGAGAACTGTGCGTGTGTGAGAGACCTGGGTTCAAATCCCACCTCTGCTATATGACCTTGGGCAAACTGCTTAGCCTTTGTAATCTAATAAGCAAATTGGCGGTGTAATACATACTTTACAAAGTGTGAGGATTACATGACATAACATATACTATGTACAAAGTACTAAGTTTGGCAAATCAGCAACACAATAAAAAAATAACACTATACATCCAGCACTCTAGAGAGAAGGCATTGTGCTGACTCCCAGAATGCACCAGGACCACGGTCTCCTTCTCCCCTCCCCTTCCTTTTCTCATCCCTCTCTCACTCTCCTCTGTCATGGTTCATTTAGGATCTAAGTAACCCTGTCCCCATCTTCTTCCCCTGGTGCTCTGTCCCCATCCTTCCAAGCCACCTCAACTGTCTCCTCTACCCCGACAGGGTCACCCTGCCAGCTACAGGCTGGAGGGATTTATAGCAGTTCCCTCCCTTCTTTTCTCCACCTGGCTACCAGACTGTGGCAGAGATGTGGGTTGGACAGAGGGGGCCTTGTCAGAAGCAAATAAATACATCAAGTTTCCATCTGGGTCTGGAGATAAGGATTCAGGGAGACAAGGCTGTAGCGTTCCTCATAGATGCTGCACTGCGGGGTTTATGCTTCCCAGCCTGATTCCTCCGGCTTCCCTGGGAGAGTCTGTTTGGGGCCTTTAAAGAGGTCATGGAAGAGGACTGCACCCAGAGGTTGCCCTTCCTGGGAGGCACTGCACAGAGGCACCCTTCTTCAGTTTGGGGTTTGGTAGGGACAGGCCTGAGGAGTGAAAATGTGACAGATGCCAGCCCAAAATGAGACAGGCAGGTAGGAGGGACATTTAGCCCCACAGTGCAGGAGGAGGGGAAACTGAGGCCAAGAAGGGAGAGAGATTTTTTCCAAAGTCTCACAGAAAGTCAGTGGAAAAGTAGGTATAGCCCCTAATCTCTGATTTCCTGCTCTGGATCCCCCTCATACTGAGTTTTGCTTGGCAGTCCCCAGGACATGGCCATTAGAACTGGCCTTGGGTACAGAATTACTGGTAACTCTGCAATGTGCCCAGATCCACTTCAGGCAGAGCTCTCCTCTCTCCAAATCTCTGTCCCAGCCAGCTGCCTAGCTAGAGCTGCTCTCTCTATGGAGCCTGATTTGGGCTCAGAATTCTGTTGCAGATAATTCAAGTTTAAGGGCACAACCTCAGTCTCTCCCAGACATGGGCAAGGTTCTGGTTCTGGTGCCCATGAGCACTGGAGGGTGGCATAGGGGGTTAATAGAGGAGACCTGAAGTAGGGGCACCTGTCCTACCCCAGAAATAGCTGTCCTCACCATTGACAAGGCCACATCATCCCAAGAATCTCAAGGACCTCCTGACTAGCAAACCCACCCATAGCCACCAACTCTGCACACCCTTGACCCAGACTGCCTGGGAGGGGATCTCAGAGGAGTTACCTGCTGGGGGCATTTTCCAGCCTCACCTTCTCTGTGACCTCTCCTTTGACCTCTGTCTCCCCTTCCCTCTAGTAAAGTGAAGGGATGAGGATAAGGGACATCCAGGCCTCTAGCTTTGATGCTCTGAGTCTGGCATCCTTTACAGGCTGTCATTGTAGCTCCCTGTCTGTCCTTCCTCTAGGTGGGTACAGACTCATAGAGTCTTTCCAGGCTACTGGAGCCAATTGTCCACAGACACAGATAGGAAATACCTGGAAGGGAAATCGAGGCTCTCCCAGGGGCAGCCTCTAGCGGCCTAGCCAATGTCTGATGCTGTACATCTATGGAAGTCGAACTTCCTTGTCGGGAGCCAGGACAAACTCTGAGGTATCATTTTTGGATGAGAGTTGTCTGGAATCAGGCAAAGGCTGAAACTAGCTTCTTGGCTTCTTCCTCTTCTTCTGCTTTCCCTTCTCCCTTACTGGTTTTTAGGGCGTTTTCTTAACCACTTACATGCAAAACTTTGTCTCAGTTCAGCTTCTGAGAAATCCTTTCCAAAAACAAATGAAAAGAGCTAACTGAGAGATCCTTGAGAGGAAATTCAGTTTTATTCCATCCTGCCAGGTGCCCTCCCTGTGCTGTTCTGGGGTTTGATGGGGGACAGTGGAGGGGAAGACCTGGGAAGCCCTGCAAGAGCTTTGAGTCTGGAGGGTAGAGGGAGAAGAGGAGACACTGGGCCTTGCCCTCTTGGACTCTGCTGGGGGCTACACAAGGAGGAGGTCTCTAAATGTGTGTTTATGGTGGCTTCTCTCCATGTCCTTTGATGGCACAGAGAACTAAGCGTCACAGAGCAGAAAGGATTGGCAGCCTTATTCTTCCTTGGTTGATGAAGCAGTCTCCTGAAATATTCAGCACCCAGATTTTAATCTCTAATGATATTAACTTCCCATTGCTTTTGAATCCTACTCTGTGAAGGGCCTTTGGAAAGTGTTTGAAGCAGAAGGACACGCCCACAGAGCAATGCACAACAGTTTTGTTGAGAAGGATAGCTCCTAGGGCCCAGAGTGCTGATGGCCTCAAGAGATTAGGCTGGGATGGGGTGGGCGGCTCACTCCTGTAATCTTAGCACTCTGGAAATTCATGAGTTCTAGACAAGCCTGAACTAGAGCAAGACCCTCGCCTCTAAAAAAGCTGGGTGTTGTGGTGGGCACCTATAATCCCTGCTACTCGGCGGCTGAGGCAAGAGACTCACTTGAGCATAGGAGTCTGAGGTTGCTGTGAGCTATGACGCCATGGAACTCTACCAGGAGTGACAAAGTGAGACTCTGTGTCAAAAAACAAACAAAAAAACCAAAGAGATTAGGCTGGTTGCAGTCTGATGGGAGGGGAAACAGGTACTGCTGAGGGGCATGCAGAGGAGGGGACACAATGGTTCCAGACTTCCCAAGAACATCCTCCTGCAGGAAGCCCCATCAGATCGTAGCCTGCTCCCCAGAAACCCTAGCTCAACTTGAAAACTGGCTCCTTCTAAAGCCAAAGCACCCCAAGAAACAGCGTCTTAGAGATCAGCAGGCCTAGCAGGGCCCCAGGCACCTCTAGTCTGTTCTCTGGCATTGCACAGGTGGAAACTCAGAAGGAGAGAAGGTGAGGAGTTGCTGGAAATCACACAGCAAGTTCTTGGAGCTGGAGCTCTGCCCTGCCTCCACAACCCTCCTAAGACTAAGGTAGAATTCTTCTTCCTGTTTCCCACCTTGACAGCAAAGTGCCTCTGCTATGGGCCTGGGAGACAGTTCAGGATGCGAAGTCATGTAGGGACATCTTTGAGTTCATAAACATCTCCTGTTCATAAATATCCAACTAAAGACTGAAGCTTCCACTGCTCCCAAAATAGCTTTGGATCCCAGCACAGGCATTTCCAAGAACAGATTTTTATCCTTTCAAGAATTCCGTGAGAGAACCGGCTGCAGTGGTGCACGCCTCTAGGCCCAGCTACTAGGGAGGCTGAGGTGAGAGGACGAGAAAATCGCTTGAGCCCAGGAGTCCAAGGCCAGCCTGGGCAACATAGCAAGAGCCAGTCTCTTAAAAAGTTTTTGTCTTTATAATTTAAATAAATAGATAAATAAACAGTTCTGTGAAGAAAGATAATCCTCTGGTTTGTAAGCCTACCAAAGAGCCTCCTGAACGTGGTCACACACACTGCTCTGACCCTGACCCTGGTCACAGACTGTGGACATAGATTGGTATAATTTCCAGTTAAGGAAGTATCTAATATTGTTCATTATAATTATGGTCCCTCTCATTTCAATTCATTTGGACACAATATTAGGCTACTCTAAACATGCAAGGGTTGGGACCCTTCTACTTAAAGGAACTTCTTGCTTGAGGTGAATGTTGAGATTGACTCCTCAATATCTATTTCCAGGCCAGATGATTACTCTAAGCCAATTAATACCCCCCTCCCCACCTTTGTCCGTGATTGGTTCAGAGATGGGTAGCCCTACAACAGTATGTGTCAAGACCCAAGGAAAGGCTGTGGCTTTATAAAAGAGAATCTAGAGAGAGGGAAGGAGCGAGAGGGGTGGGGTCATGGTGTGTGCCACACCTTTTGTGGGCAAAACACAATTGTAAGAGGGACTTTACCTAACAAATGCAATCAGTATAACCTGGTTTCTTGTACCTTCAATGGATCCGCAACAATAATAAAAAAAAAAATTATATAAAAAAAAGAGAGAATCTAGTCTTCCTATCCCATTGGGCTGTTAACAGTAAGGATATCACCTCAGCTATTGCTGAAGTCCTCCAGTGGCACCAGAGACCCAAGCCTTAGGCTGAAGCCCTGTTAAGGGTGGCAAAGGAGGGAGATGAAAGAACCTGGGCCTGCTGATGGCACTGAATCCACTGGCCCTGCTTCCTGCTTTGTGAGATGACACACTTAATAGTTTCCATCCTTTGACGTGGGAATCTCATTATGTGCAGATGGAAATATCATACATGATCCTCTATGTCACCTTGTAAGTCCTTGCTAAGGAAGGGCTGGCTGCCTTAGGACCCTTCTGTGGGGGAACCAGTCCCTCCTGGGCTGGGGGAGGATTGCTAAGCATGCTGCCCCTGGAATGCAAAAATTCCCCAGGCGGGGAGTTGCCCCTCTGCAGTGAGACAAGCACAGACTGAGATAATTACATGAGTTGCCCATGCAAGAGTGGTTGTTAATTTCAATGGCGATAAAAGCCCTTGCCCACATGTTAAGCTAATTTCATGAAAGCACTGGGAGGAAGGTCATGGGTTGGATCCCAGATTCTTAATAATGTTGAGCTTCATTTGAACCTCAGGAAATTTCTGCTGGGTGCCTCCAGCAAACTGCCACAGGTTGCTACTTTTGTCTGAAATCAACAGTCTTCCTACAGGCAAATGTGGATTTTTGTTTTTCACTAGAAAATAATTAAAGTCACTCTGCCCAAGAAATTTTAAGAAACTTAAAATATTGAGTGTGGTTTTAATTAAAAACCTTTCACCAAGTCTACGGTTGCAGGGTTTTCTTCTCAAACAACCACACTGGCGACAGCCACAAGCCTCAGAATCTAGGTTTAAGTATCTGAAACTAGAAACCTTTACAAATACATAGTAACAATAGTTATCCTGACTGGTACAGGTATCTCCACACACCCACTTATACTTACAGGTATCTTAAGGTATCTGTACCTGTTAAGTATAAGTGGGTATGTGGAGAGAAGTGGTAGTGGAGAAAGGTCTGGGTCCCCAGCCAAGGTCTTCTCCCTGGGGAAAAGGTAGGACACAAGCCTGTAGGGGTGTGGGCAGCAGAACATCATACTTGTGTTCAGTTCTACAAGGCAATAATAACAACTAATTCCATTCAGCTGTTGTGGAAAAAAATAGTTCATTTACTGAGCCTAAGTGCTTCACATACATTGACTTATTTAATCCTCCCAGTAACCAAAAAATAGGTACTATTTCATATGTACTTTTTTCTGGGCACCAGAGAGGTTAAGTAACTTGGCTAAGGTCACATAACTAGTACCTGATGGAGTCTGATGCTAGAACCTGTTCTCCTAATCACTACATAGAGTGCAGGAGGAGGGGTGGAAGTCAGGGGTGGAAGCAAGTCCCGGCTTCCCTGAATAGTGGTCCTTTGGCTGGAAATTGGAAAAGAAAAACAGCTTCTTGAGGGTGGGAGATTGGGGAAAACGTGTGCGTGCGTGTGTGTGTGCTTCTTCAGCTGCAGAAGCTGAAAGTGGGAGGCAGGGAGTGTTCAAGAGCTTCTGGCTGCAGGGCAGCTGTAGGGAAGGTATTTGGAGCAGGCCGTTATGCTGAGCATGTTTGATGCCCATCTTTCTTGTTCTCAGAAGCCCTTCTCGCATCCCTAGATAAATCCATTAAATCATCCACGTGTCACGTTAAAATACAACTCTGAATGCAGTTGCAACTGAATTGTGTGCACAATGTTTCATGTCCTAAACATTCAATTAAACTTATTATTTCAAAATTTTCCATTTTCTTTGCTCCTCTTAGCACCAAAAGATTGTCTCTTTCAGATCTCAGACGTTTTATAAGCCCCAGAGGAGCTCCTGCTGCACCAAGGAGGGTGGGGAGATGTTCAGGAAGCTTTCGTCCTGGCAGCACTCATTGGTTACTGGCTCCAGGAGAACAAGGGGGTGCTCTGGGGTGCTGGAAACCCTATGGGGCGCGAGGCAGGGACCGCACCCGAGGTGGAGAGGGGAGGTTGCAGATTCCTGGGACGTAGGCTGGTTGCATATTCCTGAGACGTAGGCTGGAAGGAAAGCCCGCGCGGCCTTGGTTAAGGGAGACCACTGGAACACTGCGTCGGGGTACTGAAGAGCCCCGGCAGCGCTTCCGCAGCAGCCTTCCAGGCCCGCACCCTCCGCCATTGCCCCGCCTCTGCGCCCGGCGGGCGCTATCCAGCAGGGGGCGCGTGCGGACCAGGCCTGGGCCCCAGACACGAACCAGCCGAGCTGGGGCAGCAAGTCCCCGGATCCTGCGGGTTTCAACCCTCCCCAGGCTCCAGGTCCGTACTGTTGAATTTAGAGGTCGATCCAAAAAGTGGCTGGGGGCTCCAGCTCTCTCCCCTGGGTCTGTCTGGGCCGGCATCTCACCCTGGTGAAAAGCCTCAGTCCGGATTCGGCAGATTCTCTGAATCTGGGGTCCTCAGCGCTGGCGGCTTGGAGTCTGGTATCCTTCCTCTCCCGGATCCCTTCTTCCAGCCACCTGATTAGGTGCCTGTTTCTTTAAAGATCAAAGACGTGGGCGGCGGGGGTGGTATCTTCGCTCCGGGTTCCCCAGCCCTCAAGTAATTGTATCATTATTAACATTATAAACCTTTAAACCAGCTTCTGTGCTCTGGTGGCTCCGGACGAGGTGCGCGCTGCGCTGTCTTCCAGTTGCTGAACCAGAGGTCGCGCCTCCCACTTCCGCGGACTCTGCCCCGGGTGCCTCCGGCTCCAGCCGTGCCGAGGCGGGCACTGAGCTCTCCAGGGTCGAAGGCGGGGGTAAGGGGCGTCTTTCCCACAGGGTAGGGTCGGAGAACAAAAGCGTTGGATAGAGAGCTGGTGCCGCAGGGGTCAGCGCCCGCACTGGGGTGGCCTCCGCGCTCTTGGCTGTCCTCCTGCAGGTTCCTGGAGCCCTATCTCCTGGCCGAGTCCGGAGCTTCTATAACGCCGACAAGAAAGCAAGGGAAAGGGGGTTTTCTTGGTCTGCGGGCCCGAAGGGTTACGGAGTCTCTTGTGGAGTGGGTACCTGCTGCAGTCCTGGGAAACTCTGTGCAGCTAGCGGCAAGCTCATTCTCCCTAATCCTCCCTAGACTCTATCCTCTGGTCCCTTGTCCCTTCCCAGTTGTCTCCTCCTCCACCACCACTTCCCAGCCGAATGCAGAAAAAAACTAGAAAAGAGGTGAAAACGGAGGGGAGAGCAAACAAACCTTGAGTCTCCACACCGGAACTTCCCTTTCTGTCTCCATGCCTGGTGCTCCTCCCTCAGCCCGAAAAGTCTCTAGACCAGCTATCAAGGACCCAACTGTCTATGGCAGGCGACTGAGCCCCGGGTTCCTTGGATTCCTCTTCCCTGGGCAAAGCTCCCAGGACCGCCCTTCAGGGTCCCCCAAATGCAGACAGCATGCCCAGGACGACCCCCACCCTTTGCTTCGTAGACAAAGAAAGCCAAGCCAGTCCGGCCGCCTGAGTCATCCCAGGGCCCAACAAGGCCTCCAAATCTCAGGGAGTGAGTCTGGGCTCTGGACATGCTCCCAGTTGTCCCACGCAGGGTTCCTGGGGGAATGGGTCACAGTGCTGTCACCCTACGGCCCTTCTTGAAGCCACTTTCTCCCAGGGCCGCCCTCCTCAAAGGTGGACTGGGGGCGATCCCAGACACAAGCAGGCGGAGTGAAGTTCTGTGTTCTGAACTCGGCTGAGCAAGATGCGCTGGGCCTCCTGTAGCGGCAGCCGGAGTAGGACAGAGGGAGGGACGCGGAGTGTCTGTGCACCAGTCTGTTCATATTTCATTTACAAAGAATCCTCGGAACCTCGGGCCGGGTGGTCTCTTTAGAAGCTGCCTCCCAGCCAGTCTCTCTTCCCCACCCCCTTCCCAGCTCATTAAAATGCTCAACACTAAAATGCGGGTATTGATCTCCGCAGAGCCCCAAACTCCAGCCATCGATCCGCCCTGAGCGATCCCCACGGCCTGGGGTAGGAGCTGGGGGAACACGTGCACTCAGTGAGCTCAATGTCTACAGAAAGGACAGGGGTGGGGGTGGGGCTGGGGCTCTGTGTGTCTCCTTGAGCCCTTACGTCTTTTCGGGTCCTGGCCAGCAGCTCTGCCTCCAGGGCTGCGGTAAGCATTGCCGGGAATCGGGGGCGGAAATGGGGGGTTTTAGCTAAATGCCTCGACATCCCCCCGCCTCCGCCCCCTTGTCACTAAAAGAAATGTCGGGGTTTCGTCAGCGATAGGGAGCGCGAGAGTCTCGAGCAGCGAGTCTGCTGAGGCCGGCTGTTGTGTAAGGGTGTGAGACGGCGGGGCGGTGGCGGGCCACCGCGTCTTTGACGGATTGTGTGTGTGTGTGTGTGTGTGTGTGTTTAAGAGACTGTAAAGATACCGGGTAGAGGGAAGAAATGCTTTGGCCATAAGGCCCCAGCCCACTGTGCTCAAGAGGAGCAGACGTTTGGAATCATCCCTGTCTGTGCCACTGTCTGCTGCAGTCTCGGTGGCCCATTCGCCTGGAGGTGGCAAGACCAGAGAATGAGGTGCTTGGGCGCGCTCAGACTAGCTTCACCTTGCCCCACCCCATCCCGCTGTGCGCACAGGCCAGAGCGTTGAGCAGTGGGCTTCTGACGTTGGTTTAGCCACAAAAGAGACATAAAGAGTTCCAGCTTAAAAGACTGGGCAGGGGCCCGATGGGGTGTGGAGGGGGGGGCGTCCCTTCCCCCCACGCTCTTCAGGGCCGCGGGTTCTCGCCTCCGGGTTAGACTGAGGGGGGGCGGGAGAGAACTGGTTTGTATCAGCCCAGATCAGGCAAAAATGGCAGGGAGGGCGAGGCGCTCTGCTAACACTATCAATTATGCATCATGTTGAACGTGGCTTCGGGGAGGAGGAGGCTAGCAGGGGGTGCGGGAGGGAAGGGTCCGCGCGAGCCGGCTGCGCGCAGCACCGGCGGGTCCCTCTCCAGTTCTGTCTGCGCCACCGCCGGCATTTGCAAAAAGAGTTTAAAGGCAAAGGCACGCCTCCCCCTCCCCCAGCCGCGCGCTTTTCCTTCCCCCAAATTCCTCAAAGATGGTTTGTCTCACGTGTTGTGGGGCGGAAAAGCGACTCGCATTCAATTAGCAGTGAAGCTCACGGGCGCTGGCGGGACGGGCGTGTGAGGGTGAGTGTGCCTCCATGTGTGTGTGTGCGCGAGAGAGGTAGGACGGTGAGTGTCCCAGGTGAAGGTAGCGAGAGCGCAGGACAGCGATTATTACAGGACGATAGATAGTTCGAACGTGCGAGGGTCGCCTGTTTTTAGGTTGTGAGGGTCTCTCTGTGTGTGAATGTGTTTGGACATGGGGGGGCAGTGTGATGTGGGATACTGACATTGTCTGCAGGTGTGTAAATGTGGGGGGATGTGGGTTAAGGGGAGGCAGTGGGATAGGAAGAGCTAAGCCGAGAACAGTGGGTGTGTGACGGAGGTGTCTTGACCTGAGGGAGGGTCTCTATGTCTTTAACAAATGTGGAAGATGCAGAAAGTGGGAGAGGCTGTGCGCGTCCCCGCCAAGCCTGAGAGCGCGCAAGGACGCTCTCCAACCTGCACCCAGAGAGGTGGGGGTAGATGATGTGGGGAACGAACCCAAAGGAAAAACTGAAGTGAGACTTCTGGACAGGGAGTCCTGAACTCACCTGTTCTTTTCTCTGCGCCTCCCAGGTTTTCCCTACCGCCTCAGCAACAGATGCTGGAAGCTTCCTTGGACTGTGGTCCCTGCTCCTCCACACCTCTGGACAAGGGGTTGCAGCCAGAGGGCAGTGTACTGGGAGTCAGCGAACAGCAGGTGAGCCCCACAACCTGGATGCTGGTGGGGGTAAGTCCAGCCTAGGGCGCCAGACCCTGAGGATGCCATTTGGGAGGAACCAGGAGGGAGGATTCCTCCCACTGGAGGCAGAATAGGGGAAGCCGGTTCCCTAAAACAAAGTGTAGGAGGGGCTCTGCCGACACTCCGGGTGGGCACCCTGGGTGGGGGCGGGGAGTCTGTGGAAGTGTGTTTGTGTGTCTGGGGATAAGGTTTTAAGGGGGGCCCTCAAGCTTCGTGGAGCTATGGAAAAAGACATAGAATCTTGAATCTTCTCCAGCTTCATTAGCTAGCAGCAACTCCCTTAACCTTTTGGCTAGGGGCTCCTCTGCCCCTCCACCCTCTGCAGAGAAGCCTTAGTAACAGTTGCTTGAATGCACCTGGTGGACATGTGGAGGAGGACCTCCCTCTTTGTACTGAAGGCTAGCCCAGCGCCTAGGGCTGACTCAAGCGACAGCCAGAGAATGGCACGGAATTTGGCTTCCCCAGATCCCACGACTCAAGCCACATTGGCAAGTTCTTGGTATTATTTATCCCCTAAGGTTTCAGTCCCGGTGAAGGGCTGTGTACAGGCACAAGTGCTCTCCTGTGTTCCTGTGTGTGAATTACTTTGTGGGAGAACTTGCGTCCTTGTGTCTTTCAGTTCTCACAATGGCTAGGAAAGCTCTTTGTGCCCTGGTGGAAAACACTTTACGAATGCTGGGTTCAGTTGAGAGAACAAAGAGGTCTTCAGGGTATATTGTATCCTGTATGTGTGGGGGGCTAAGTGTGTGTCAATAAATATGTTGTGAACCCTGAATAAAGCATCAAGTCCTCTAAACCCAGGCAGAAGTTCACAATTTGATGGCAAAGCCCCAGCATTTGTTTGTATTGTTGTGCGCCTGCATGGGCATGTATGTGAGTGCTGGGTCTGGGACAAAGGGCTCCAAGGAGGACAGCCAGTCGTGGACAAAAATATCCATTCTGTGTATCTTTTAACCGAGTTAAACGAGGGCTTGGAAACAGAGAGGGGTACAGTGCAGAGCCTACTTGTAGACCAGTGAGCAGTGCAGTCTACGGAGTGGCCAGCTCCAGGGTGACAAGATAAGTAGGGAAAAGAGCAATGTACTGGGATCCTAGAAAAGAAAGTCCGCAGCTTGAAAGGAATTATCCGTTGAACTTCGAGACTTTTATTGACCTCCCAAGAGAGGATTCTGGGCATAAAGGAGATTACTGGGCACAGAGGAGCCCTGGGACCTGTGCTAGGCAGGTTTGGGGATACAAAGCATGGTAGGGGAGAAAAGCAGGGGCTCAGTGAGTCATCCTCTCCCTTCTTTCCCCGGCTTCCATCTGCAGGAGCCGCGATGGCGCCCCTTCGGGCCCTGTGGTTGGCCTGGGCACTGCTAAGAATGGCTGGAGCGTGCCCGGAGCCATGCGCCTGCGTGGACAAGTACGCTCACCAGTTCGCCGACTGTGCGTACAAGGAGTTGCGCGAGGTGCCCGAAGGACTGCCAGCCAATGTGACCACGCTTAGCCTGTCGGCCAACAAGATCACCGTTCTGCGGCGCGGGGCCTTCACCGACGTCACGCAGGTCACATCACTTTGGCTGGCGCATAATGAAGTGCGCACCGTGGAGCCAGGTGCACTGGCTGTGCTAAGCCAGCTTAAGAACCTCGACCTAAGCCACAACCTCATATCCAGCTTCCCGTGGAGCGACCTGCGTAACCTGAGCGCGCTGCAGCTGCTCAAAATGAACCACAACCGCCTGGGCTCGCTGCCCCGGGACGCACTGGGTGCGCTGCCGGACCTGCGCTCCCTGCGCATCAACAACAACCAGTTGCGTACGCTGGAGCCAGGCACCTTCGACGCGCTAAGCGCGCTGTCACACCTGCAACTCTATCACAATCCCTTCCACTGTGGATGCGGCCTTGTGTGGCTGCAGGCTTGGGCAGCAAGCACCCGGGTGTCCTTACCTGAACCGGACTCCATTGCGTGTGCCTCGCCTCCCGCGCTGCAGGGGGTTCCTGTGCACCGCCTGCCCGCCCTGCCCTGTGCTCCGCCTAGCGTGCGTCTGAGTGGGGAGCCTCAACCCGACACACCGGGCACCCCACTGCGTGCGGGCTTGGCGTTCATTTTACACTGCTTAGCCGACGGCCACCCCACTCCCCGCTTGCAATGGCAACTTCAGATTCCGGGTGGCACTGTAGTTTTGCAGCCGCCAGTCGAGAACAGGGAGGACGATGGGGACCGGGCAGAGGACGAGGGAGAAGGAGATGGGGGCGTGTTGACTCAGACCGAGTCTCCCACCCCGACTCCGGCACCAGTTTGGCCTGCGCCCCCAGCCACCCCCCGCTTCTTGGCCCTCACAAATGGCTCCCTGTTGGTGCCCGTCTTAAGTGCCAAGGAGGCAGGCGTCTACACATGCCGTGCATACAACGAGCTGGGCGCCAACTCTACATCAGTACGCGTGGCAGTGGTGGCAGCTGGGCCTCCAAAACACGCTCCTGGCGCTGGGGGAGAATCCGATGGGCAGGTCCCGACCTCTGAGCGCAAGTCCACAGCCAAGGGCAGAGGCAACAGCGTCCTGCCCTCCAAACCCGAGGGCAAAATCAAAGGTCAAGGTCTGGCCAGGGTTAGCGTACTTGCGGAGCCGGAAGCAGAGACCGAAGAGGAGGTAGGTGAGGGAGAAGAGGCTGAAGACCAGACCCCTGCGGATCGAGCGGAGAAGCAGCACTGTGGTCACGGGGACCCCTCTCAGTACGTGTCTAACCACGCGTTCAATCAGAGCGCAGAGCTCAAGCCTCACGTCTTCGAGCTGGGTGTCATCGCGCTGGACGTGGCGGAGCGCGAGGCACGGGTGCAGCTGACACCACTAGCTTCGCGTTGGGGCCCTGGGCCCGGCGGGGCTGGGAGAGCTGGGCGGCCTGGGCGGCGGCCCCTGCGCCTTCTCTACCTGTGTCCAGCGGGGGGCGGGGCGGCTGTGCAGTGGTCGCGGGTGGAGGAGGGCGTCAACGCCTACTGGTTCCGAGGCCTGCGGCCTGGCACCAACTACTCCGTGTGCCTGGCTCTGGCGGGCGAGGCCTGCCACGTGCAAGTGGTGTTTGCCACAAAGAAGGAGCTGCCCTCGCTGCTGGTCATCGTGGCGGTGAGCGTATTCCTCCTGGTGCTGGCCACAGTGCCCCTGCTGGGTGCCGCCTGCTGCCATCTGCTGGCCAAACACCCGGGCAAGCCCTACCGTCTAATCTTGCGGCCGCAGGCCCCCGACCCTATGGAGAAGCGCATCGCCGCCGACTTCGACCCTCGTGCCTCGTACCTCGAGTCGGAGAAAAGCTACCAGGCAGGCGGCGAGGCAGGCGGCGAGGAGCCAGAGGAGGCCCGGGGGGAGAGCCTTGACGAAGACGCGGAGCAGGGAGACCCAAGCGGAGGCCTGCAGAGGGAGGAGAGCTTGGCAGCCTGCTCACTGGTGGAGTCCCAGTCCAAGACCAACCAAGAGGAGTTCGAGGCGGGCTCCGAGTACAGCGATCGGCTACCCCTGGGCGCTGAAGCAGTCAACATAGCCCAGGAGATTAACGGCAACTATAGGCAGACGGCTGGCTGAATCTCGGGTCCCCCCAGCCCGCCTATTCCCAACCCCCACCTTGGGTGCTCGGGAGCCGAAGCTTAGGGCTGACAGGACTTATACCCCCGCCCCGACCTTCACTTACTCCACCCCTTTACCGGCCCCCCACTTCTCCACTGGGGACTTCTAGTAGGGAGTGGTTGATTTTAACAGTCCTCCTCCTCCAGCAGTGCCCCTCCCCCACCGTATAGGACACAACCTGCTAAAGAGGAAGCGAGATACTACGCCCCCCGGTCCCTGGCGATTATCTGCGAAAACCGCAGCATTGCCGTCCGCACTGTGGGCTGTGCTCGAAGACGTTGGAAACCTCTGATGATAACGCTGTGGCTCCTGGGCCTCCGGGGACCGCCGGGAGATGTCCTGGGATGGAGCGCTGTGGGGTCCCGCCTTGACCCCCCCTACTCTGCCCTTCAGGATTGTGTGTCGCAGAAGCCAGGATTCACGGCAACCCCTAGTTTTTAGTTACAAAGGCCTCCTCCCGACGGGAAACCAAATCCTTCTGTCCTCCCCACCCCACCCTGCTTCCGTGCAGTTGGGGCTGCGCCGGGGGTCTGGGGCACCTTTCAGCCCCGCGCTCAGATTTACGCATTTTCGTTGTTTTCAAAGCGGCGTTCTGGATCTGGTGCTAACCTCCTCCGCAGCCTGTGGGAAGACTGCGGAGGTGCGTGTCGGAGGCGGCAGAGGCAGCCTATTTTCTCTCGTCTCTCCCCTAACTCGAAGCGCCACAGGGCCCCGCGTCCCTTTTCTGGCCCGGGCGCCGGCTTGGTCCCGGGCCATTCTCGCGGTCAGTGTGCTAGGATTTCGGGAGATCAGCCGGCTCCCCAGCGCGGCTCCGCCGGGCCCAGACCCAAGCCGGGAAGCGCCGGAAGCGTAGGCAGCTGCGGGCCGCGTCTCTCCCGGGGGCTGGCGCCCCGGTGTGCACCGAGCCTGGAGGGACTGAGCGGTGCGGTCCGGCCGGGGCTCGGCCGCTCGGCCTCGCGTCTCCCCGCCCGCCCCCTCCGCGAGAACGGCGTTTGCCCGCGTGTAGTCCTAGACAAGCGTACTGTGTAGGAGAAGTCTGTGTTCTGTAGAGTGTGACCGTGTAGTGCAGGGGGGCGGGGGGGCGGACGGGGGGAGGGAGGGGGCACGCGGCGCGGCGACGCGGGCTGGGGTCCTTTTTTCGTTTTTTTGCAGGAAAGCGGCCGGGTGGGGTGAGGGGACTTTCTGTCGTCGGGACCAGCCCTCTCGGCGAAGCGCAGCACAAGCGCGGCCCGGGGCGGAGTAGCTCCCCGGAACCCGTGCCCTTTTCTAAACTCGTCTGTATGTAAACAGCCAATAAAGTAATTCATTTGAACCGGGCTTGGTGACTTTTTGTCAGGGACAGAGAGAGGAGGCCTGAGGAACCGAGGAGGAAACCGCAGGAGGAGGGAGCCTCCCGTTGGGATCCTTTGTGTGATTCCTGTGTTTATCTGACTGTCTGTCATTTTGTCAGGTGTTTGCACCGAGCTCTCCTCCGGGTGCCTCCACCTTCCAGGGTGCGGTGAGGAAACCACATGCAGTGGGGGCAGGCTGGAAGTCAGTGGGGAGAGGTCAACAAGAAGGGAGGGGTGTGTGTGTGCAGACTCTGAACACAGGGAGCTATGGGAGTGTGTGTGCTTGTGCATTTGCACTTGACTGTATACACCATCCTCTTTGGGTTGGGACTGTCGTTGTGATGGGGTGTAGCTGAGTGTGGTGTCAAAACTGCCTAGTTTCTCAGTCTCAACATCAGCCTCTGAGTTCTCTAAGAAGCCAGTGAGGGGGGTAGAGTCATAGGAATAAGACTGTTGTGGCTTGCACAAGAGAAGTCACAAATACACAGCAGCAAATAATGGGGTGCGGATGGAGTCGAGGGTTGGGGGTAGAGGTCCAGCAGAGTTGATTCTACAGAAAAAGTTGGCACTTTTAACCTGGGAGCCAAATGTGTGCCTCTCAGAGGTGGGCAGCTGTTGGGGCGTGCTAATATGGGTGCACATGTGTAATGGGGGATAAAAGCACACTGGTTTAATAGTCCTTGAAATGGGGCTTCTTGGGCGGGGAACAGGAGATAAGGGGGTGGAAGCAGGTGCTGGGCTTCTGACTAGCCTGAAGGACTGGGGCTATAGGGGAGGCTCTCTAGGGGGAGAAGAGGGAGGGTGGAAGAGGAAATGAGCAGAGTGAGAGGAGCAGATAGAGTCCAGAGTCCTTCTCACCCTACCTTCTTCCTGACTCCAGCCTCTCTTCTTTCCTCCCTCTGTGGGTATCAGGTCTTTCCAAATACACCAGTCCAAGCTGAGAACAGGCCCAAGCCCAGATACCCAGCGTCTTTTCTAGCCCCAAGTCTGTCTCCTGGCACAGGTGGTGGCTGTGACACTTCCCAAGCCTGAGCCCATGTCCTTTTCCCAGACCAGGAAAGCTCTGACAGAAAAAAAATCCCTTCTTTGGGGCACAGCCTGAGCCCTGCTCCTGGTCACCACCCAAGGCTTGCCACTACAGCCCACCCCATTTTCAGGGACAGAACTCAGAAGTATCATCTGTTAGGAAGATGGCTGCTTTGTTCTACCAGCACACCTGGCTTCCAAGCAGGGACTGGCCAGGAATCCACCCACATGACTGCATTTGGGAAAGGGCCTGGCTGGGCCACTGAGTGCTCGACAATTTGGGCCCAACCCAATTCTCTAGTCACAGGTCTCCAGTGGAGGAAAAGAGCTCCTTCCTGTTCCTTCCTGTCCTAAGAATTGGGGGCCCTTCTAGAGGCCCCCTAAAGTACGATGTACCTGTTGAGAAAGTGCAGAGGAGCTGAGAGTCCTGCTCCTTCTTTGTCTAGTGCCCAGCCCCCTAATGGGTGGACAAATACTGCTTGGCTAGACCTTGTACTCCCTGGGCAGGGCCAGGCCCACAGGCTCAGTCCACAGGCCAGGAATGAATAGGTGCTGGAGGACAAGGACACTCTGCTTACTGCCCACCGAGATACCAATCCTCTCAGGACCTTGCCAGTTTCTGATCAAATGTTTGGTGCACGTTAGAATGGTCTCCAGCCTCTGGCTTTCCTTCCAGTCTCCTTTTAAATTTTTATTCTTTCATTCCCTCCTCCCATCTTGCTCCTCTCTGTTCTCTTTTCAGCTGTTCAATTCAACTACCCAGTATAAGTTTTAATTTCTTTTTACGGTATTCCTATCGGGTGGTTGTGCATCCTTGGCTTATTCTTATCCAGGGATGGGGAGTTCACTATTCACTCCTCTAGAAACCATTGTTGAGCAGTTTAAAATGTGTCTCCCCTGTTTCTATACCTCAGGCCTGAATGCTCCTGGCAAGTGCTCTGAGAACTGCAGAGGTGAGCAGGTATGACTCCTCCCTGTGTCCCTCACTCTGGGACTCCGAACTTTTCAATCAGGGCACCTTCTGTGAGCCTTTACTGTGGGCTCCAGGTGCTGTCCTAGCCGAGCTCTCTCCAGGGTGTTTTGTCATAAAATTCACTTGGATATTACATGGAAAAGGAGTCTAATGATGAGTGTGTGTGTATAAATGTGCGGTAGGGGACCTGGAATATGGTCAAAGAATGCAATATGACAGCAGTAGCCTCAGAACTCGGAGCAATTTATCAGGAGCAGTAATTCTTTGAGCTACAGAAACCAGATGCCCAGGATATGGCCTTGAATCAGATCAGAAACCTATCTTCAGAAAGGTGATTTGAAAGGAGTACCTCCCCCACCTTTAAGTATTTCCTGAAGATCAGCTGGAATGAGAACCATCTTTATGATCAGTATAGTAAGTCAGCTAATAAAAAAGAACAAAGGAAGGCAGGGCTTCTTTGAGAAAGAAACAGCTGGGGTGGGGTCCTCTTGTGTCCAGAATGCTGCCCTCTACCCATAACATTTGAATAACAACCACAACTAAAGTTAACATCTCCAAAGATTAGTTTAGTCTAGACTATTATTCCCTGATGTGTTGTGTATTCTCAGTTTTTCCTCCTGGAGCTCAGGAAAATACATTTTGGTAGGGAAAGGGGAGGAAATGGCATCTTGCTATGACTGCCTTACCCCAGATTTGCTAATATCAGAGCCCCAGTTACAGGACACTCAGGGAAAGAGGGACCTGCCACTGCACAAGACATCACCTACAGAGAATGGACCATGAATTTGTGAGGATTAAGCAAGGGTAACTGGTGGACCCTGTCCTTTCAGGAATGAGGTGCCTACTCTGCAAAAAAGCCACGCCCAGGCTCCAGGACATATGAATAGCCCCTTGTAGAGGCCATGAATTGTCAAGTCTGACCTAACAAATACTTTTACCTTATAAATCTCCAAAGTAAAGGTATGGATAGGAGAAATTCTGCTGGGCAGTTGGTGATGGAGCAAGCAGAGCTATTTCTGTTGTAATGTGTCCATTAACTGATTGCATTTGAAGCACACCCACCCACACCTGTATGTTCAATGACAAGATTTTGCCTTAGGATTCAATAGCAAATAATATTATATTGAAAATGAAAGATCTGCTGCAACTGGCATCGAGAAGAGATTAAATTTTTAAACATCTTGCAATATTAGCATTTCATTCAAAATAGGACCACTGCTGCTAATGAGACTTGTGAATTTTTTTAAAAGCCTTCCAAAGACCCCAGGATGTATAGAAAAATGAAACCAATTTGTTGGGTTAAATTAGTTGGAAAGACTTTGTATCATCTTGTGATTGAACAAGTAATTTGAAGATGGTATGATTTTTTAAAAATTGTGCTAGCTGTGTTTTGTTTGGACATGTGAATGGAAGTTTAATAATTAAGTTTAAATCCACATGGGACAAGGAGAATAAAAGTGTTTATATTTATATAAACTGTTTATGCTTAACATAGCCCCTTGTGTATTAGGAGTTAATTTGGTTTTGGCAAATTAGATGCCTTTTCTCTTAGCAACACTCTTGCAAACTGGTTCTTAAATTGAGTCTAAAAGCCATTCAAAGCATACAACCACTTGAGAGGAAAAACTGCTATGATCATAGAAATTGGAAAGGAACTTCATAAGAATTGATCAAGGCTGAAATGGGGAAGGAACGGGATTGGGAAATTATCAAATGCTTCGTAATAAAAGTGGCTTATCACATATCTAGACTGACTAAGAATGCTAATGGTCACTATCTAATAGTATAATTAGTAGCTAATATTTATCAAACTCTTACCATATTGTAGGCATATACTATGGATTCTTAAAAGCATACAACAATCCTGTGAGGTGTTATGATTATTCTAATCTGCAGACAAATCTTGCTTGGAGGAATAGTATATAGTCAAAGAACAGAGAAGGTTAGTAATGGTTAAAGGTCGCACAGCTAGTGATTTGGAGGGTTGAGGTTTGTTCTTTGGTTGTCTGACTCAAATGTCACAGCTCTTAGCCATCAAGCCAAACCTCTTTCCCATACGTCTATAAATCAGATTAAGTGCAGGATAATATATTTTATATATTGTGAAATTTACCACTCATTTTAGTTTGTCTATTAAAGGGTCTCTCCTGCTGTCTCTTTTATTTCTCAAAGTAGCATGTTTTCCTGATTATAAAAGTAATATTGCTTCATCTAGAACTCTTTTTTGTGCCTTTGGGAATGCAAATGGCTATAATGATCTGGGAAAAATGGTTGGCAATATAACAAAGTTAAAGATACGTGTACCTTCTGACTTAGCAGTTTCACTCCTGAGTATATACCCAAGAGAAATGAGTGCTTATGTCCATCAAAAGACAGAAGTGTCTTTTTATTTTTTTTTGTAGAGACAAAGTCTCACTCTATCACCCTTGGTAGAGTGCCGTGGCATCACACAGCTCACAGCAACCTCCAACTCCTGGGCTTAGGCGATTCTCTACAGGCGCCCACCACAACGCTCGGCCATTTTTTTTTTCGGTTTTACAGTTCAGCCGAGGCCGGGTTTGAACCCGCCACCTTCGGTATATGGGACTGGTGCCCTACTCCATAAGCCACAGGTGCTGCCCAAGACAGAAGTGTCTTTGGGTGGATACAAACAAAGGGTGTTCATAGTGGTTTTATTTATAATACCCCCAGACTATAGATGACCCAAATATGTACCAGTAATAGAATAGGGGGACTAACCTGTGCCTTACTCACACAATGGAATACTACACAGGCAAGTACAAGCTGCACATATGTCATAATGGTGAGTATAAGAAGCCAGGCACAAAAGAATATATAATGCATGATTTCATTTATAAGAAGTTCAAATACAGGCAAGACACATTTTTGGTGAAAGAAATAGAATAATGTTGGGGGCAGCACCTGTGGCTCAGTTGGTGGGGCGCCAGCCCCATATACCGAGAGTAGCGGGTTCTGACCTAGCCCTGGCCAAACTGCAGCAAAAAAAATAGTTGGGTATTGTGGCGGCCGCCTGTAGTCCCAGCTACTCGGGAGGCTGAGGCAAGAGAATCGCCTAAACCCAGGAGTTGGAGGTTGCTGTGAGCTGTGTGATGCCACGGCACTCTACTGAGGGCCGTAAAGTGAAACTGTCTCTACAAAAAAAAGAAGAGGAAGAATGTTGGAAGGTACTAACTAGGATCAGGAGAGGGCTCCAAGGAGGCACTTGAGGTGGCAGAAACATTCTATATCTTGATCTGGGTGGTGGTTACATGGTTACATGCCTATGTAAAAATCCATCAAACTTATGCTTAATATTTGTGTACTTTATTGTATTCGTTATACTTCAATTTTTAAAAATGAAAAAATAATCCTTGGAAATAAGGCAACAAAGTAGTATGTGCTCTTTGCAGAACAGCACTGCCCACCACAGTAGCCACTAGGCACATGTGGTTATTTAAATTTATATTTTAAGTAAAGCAAAATAAAATTTAAAACTCAGCTCCTCAATCCCAGTAGCCACCTTTCAAGTGCTCACTGGCTGCACATTGCTAGTGGCTACTATTTATTTGGACAACAGAGCTGTAGAGCATTTTAGTCATAACAGAAAGTTCTATTGTTAGTGCTGTTATAGGAATTGAAAAACACAGAAGTTTTGTAGAAAATATAATTTATTATTTACAATTTCCCAGCCAACAAAAACCAGAGTCACAATTATATATTCCTTCACGTCTCTTTCTAAAATGATTTTTATCCAATTACAAAGAACATATGAGGGTATTCTTGTACTAAAATAGATTATTGATAAACTGAAGCTTCTTTTGAGAATCACCTGCAATCCCAAAGCTCTCTCTGGTGGTAACCACTCTCACTAAGGTAGGATATATCTTTTCAGACCATTTTTGTCATGCACATATAAACATGCATGTATCTGTATGGAAATGTACAGCAGTGACATTAATACCACGCAACTCAGGGACCTTTACCTGGTTCCGATCAGTCTCCTACACACACATGAAGAGTGTTATCCACCAGGTCTCTTCTCCTTCATCCTGAGTTGCTGTGGTCCTGAGATATTGTCAGAGGGGATCAATTTAGATCTGGGGCAAGTTAGATGGGCACCAGACATAGTCTCAGCTCAGAGATGACAGGTGCCACTCCTGGTGGGTGCTCCCAGAGCAAGGTGTTAACTGTAAATCAGGTGGAGTCTTCACCCCACACTGACTGTGTAGAGAGCTAGCCTGCCACCCAGGACCAGCCTGTCAAGGTGGAGTCTGCAAGGTCTGCAGGCATGACTCAGCCCTCACTGGGTCTTCTCACAGATGTCCTTTCACAAATATCACACTGCCCAGAATCCCCCTAGTACCAACACCATGAGTTTTTCCCCAATGACACTACATGGATGTAAAGCTCAGGCTCCTTCAGATGAGACCAACGCATCGCTCACTGTTTACTTTCTGAGTTCAGTTCTGAATTCATGAATTTTTAAACTTTATTCATTTTAATACATGCATTTACAGCAATTAATACCCCCCTAAGTTCCAATTTCACAGCATCCCCCAAGTTTTGATAGTGTTTGCTTTGTCATTTAGTTTTAAATATTTTATTTCCATGAGGTTTGTTCTTTGGCTCATGAATTATTTTAGACCCATGCCTTTAAATTTTCAAATGTATGTGTTTTTTTCTTGACACTTTTGTTTTTGATCTAATTTCATTACATTGTTGGCAGAATAAGGATAGGATGATATTATTTGGTAATTATTAAAACTTGCTTAGAAGAATATCAATATTTGTAGACTTTCATACGAGTTTGAAAAGAGTGTTTATTCTTTTTTTATTTTTATTTTTTGGTAGAGACAGAGTCTCACTTTATCGCCCTGGGTAGAGTGCCGTGGCGTCACACTGCTCACAGCAACCTCCAGCTCTTGGGCTTAAGCGATTCTCTTGCCTCAGCCTCCCTAGTAGCTGGGACTACAGGCGCCCG
>CAUYON010161864.1:0-15811 GCA_963573935.1 Arctocebus calabarensis | reverse complement strand
GCGATTCTCTTGCCTCAGCCTCCCTAGTAGCTGGGACTACAGGCGCCCACCACAGCGCCCGGCTATTTTTTTGTTTTTGCAGTTCGGCCGAGGCTGGGCTTGAACCCGCCACCTTCGGTATATGGGGCCGGCGCCCTACTCACTGAGCCACAGGAGCCGCCCCGGAGTCTCACTCTTACTCAGGCTGGTCTTGAACTCCTGAGCTCAAGCAATCCTCCTGCCTAGGTCTCCCCAGAGTGCTAGGATTACAGGCATAAGCCCAGCCATCTCTAAATAGTCAATATTCACAATGAATATTTAGAGATGGATGGTGGTGAAGGTTGCACAACAATGTGAATGTACTTAATGACACTAAAATGGCACTAAGATGGTAAATTTTATGTTATGTATAGTTTATCACAATAAAAAACAGAGGGAGAACAAGAGAGAAAGAGAGGTGGGTAGAGAGAGAAAGGGAGAGGAAAAGAGAAAGAAAGAGCGTGCTTTGGAACAAGAGAGGCTGGAGTTGAATGTTAGCTCTGCCATTTCTTGCTGTGTGGCTTTGGACTATCAGGAAGGGTTGTTGTGGAGATCTGGACCAGGTTCTGGTATTCAGTGAGCATTAGGCAAGTGGTTAATATTGTGAATGATCTTCATTGCCATGCAGCACTTTTGGCAGAGCAGGGACTCAGAAAACGGAAGTAACTTGATCAAGTCCACAGGGCCATTCAGCCACAGAGTCAATAATGAATCCCCTAACTCCTAATTCAGTTCTTTCATCAGGAAGTAGACACACGCTAGGAACCAGGATTCCCAAATGCCTGCCCCTACAAGGGCTATGTTAGCCAAGATGCATGAAACTCGACCCTGAAAAGCAGCCATATCGCTGCTGTTGTCCCCCACAACCAGGCTTCCCATGGACTTCTCCCCAACCAGAACCCATGGTCCTGATGGCAGAAGTCAAGGGGATGAGAGGACTAATGGGGTGAGGACTTGGCAGGTTTAGATTGGGAACAGCAAAGAAGAAAAGGGAATAGTCCTTGTTTCTGAACAACATGGGGAAAGGAAGACAGAAGGAACACAACAGGCCCTCACCGGAGCCGCAGAAATCCGGCGGTTCTTGCCAGGCGTCCCATTCTTTCTGTTGGCATAGCGAGAGGCATAGGTGCGGGGGGGTACCTGAGGGGGCATAGTCTTGCTCCGGGCCACAGGTTTTCCAGAGGTATCCTTGCCAAAGTCCAGGGGCCCTCGGCCCTCCTTCCAGCTCCTGGTGGCATCCCGCAACATCTCTGCATCGTAGGTTGACTTCAAGTTGAGCCTTGTAATTGCATCATTGATACCATCATAGTCCACAGACCCCAGGAGGCACCCCTGACTGCCACCTCCTGGCAACTCTTCCTCTTCTAGGATCCTATGCCCCAGCAATTTGTCTGACGGTTGTTCAACTAGAGAAAAAGTGTTAATGTCATTAGGCTGAGAGATCTTAGAGGATGAGGGGGAGCCTTTTCTGGGAGGCAGTGGAGGGGTGTCCCAGATAGAGACTCGGGGAGGCAAAGGAGGTGGGGACAGTTTCTTGCAAGAGTCATCTATGTCCCCTGGTCCTGGGGACAAGGAGAGTCCCCCATCTGAGCCATCAAAAATGTAGAGATACTCTCCAGACAGGGAGGCTTTGGGCCAGGGATCTGGGCCAGGCTGGGAGCCCTGGGAGGTAGAGTGGTTAGGCGGCCCTTCCTGCAGAGAGAGTGAGTTGTAATTGAGGGTAGGATCAGAGCCAGAGAGACCACGTAAGAGCTTGAGGTCGGTCCGCCTGCCTGTAGGCTTGCTGTAGAAGTCCAAGACAGGCTCATCCCAGCTGATGAGAGAGGGGTCTGTGTTCTGCTTGGCTCTGCTCTCCTCCTTGTCATGTCGGAGCCGGGACAGAGCATCATACTCCATCTGCAGGGCTTCGGCCATTGCCAGCTCTTTGCGGCTGATACCCACTGACTCCAGGGACTTCCAGTGTTCCCCATTACCCTGAGTCGAAGACATGGTGAGGATGGGGGATGGAGGAGACAAGGAAGTCTTCTACTTCCTGCCAATGTCAGGTCTTGAGGGCTGTGACATGGTGTCTGGGCACCTGGAAATGAGAGGTAGAAGTATCAGTCACCAAGAGAGATTAATAATCTGATTTAAGTGACACAATCTAGGCCAGGGCCTGTTTCTTCAGTGCCTACAACGGATGGAAAGGAAAAGAGATACCAAGATCACTTTACCCAACTCTCTATTAATAACACATCCACCTACCCACACAGTCATCTATACATGTCTCCATCTCTGGTCCCTAACTCCTTTCTTCATCTCTCTCCTTTGTGCCCCAGGAGAGAGAGAGAAATACCTTCATCAGCCAAGAGAGACTCAACCATCTCACTCCTACTCATCCAAGAAAAATGATGTCCATGAAAAGACGTGTACATGAATATTTATCCACAGTAGCTTTTCTGTACTATCCAAAATCAGAAACAACTCAAGTATCTACCAACAGATGAACAGATTTTTTTTTAAGTGCAACAGGTCTATACAATTGAATACTACTCAGCAATCAAAAGGAGTGAAGTATTGACAAACATAATAACATGGATGAATCTCAAAATAGCTATGTTGAGTAAAAGACACCAGACAAAAGAATAGGAGTACGGGTGGCACCTGTGGCTCAAAGGAATAGGGCACCGGCACCATATACCGGAGGTGGTGGGTTCAAACCTAGCCCCGGCCAAAAACTGCAAAAAAAAATATATATGATTATGTATGATTCTATTTATATGACAATCTGAAAAATTCAAATGATCTGCAGTGACCGAAAGCAGATCAGTGGTTATATGGGGAAGGAGTAGAAAAAGGGGTGGACCACAAAGGATCATGAGGGGGGGTGATGATTGTGATAACGGCTTCACTGGTAGATTCCCATGTCAAAACTTATCAAACACTTTAAATATGTATTAGTTTACTGTATGCCTATTATAGCTTACTAAAACTATAAATGAAGAGTAAAATGGAACCCTGTTAAACATACTTTATAATTATTCAGATTGCACTGGGATGCCCTCCATTTTCCGCTAAAACCGCCCTAGCAATAAGGCCCAGGCTGCTCAGCTCAGCATTTCTTTCTTTCTTTTTTTTTTGCAGTTTGGCCAGGATCAGGTTCGAACCCACCACCCTCAGTACATGGGCCTGGCGTCCCACCCACTGAGCCACAGGTGCTGCCCACAGCAGGCATTTCTAACTATCTGAATGCTGGCCTGCATTTGACCCTGTAAACCAGTGGTTCTCAACCTTCCTAATGCCACAACCCTTTAATACAGTTCCTGTGGTTCACAACCCACAGGTTAAGAACCGCTGCTGTAAACCATTCCCTTCCTTCTTAAGCCTTCTCACCTCTGGCTTTCATGATGCTATTTTTGCCCTTGTTTTCTATCTCCTTCTTTGTCTTCCCTTTCCTTTTTCTACCCTGACATGTTGGTGTTGGCTCAGGATTCCATTCTCAGCTACTGTTAACTCTCTACCCTTCTGCTTGGGCAGTTTCATCTATTCTTGTTGCCTCTTCATACCACTCATATGAGGATGATTCCAAATGTGTCTCTCTCCTTTGCGTGTACATGCCCACTCATATCTCAAAATCCAAATGAACAGAGAATAATAATCATATTCTTTTCTCGCTACAATATCTGCTCCTTGCCTGGTTCCCCAGGGCAGTGATTGGTACCACCCAGTCCCCCCAGTCAGAAATCCTATAATCATCCTAGATACCTCTTTGCTTTCCCCCCATATCCAATTGCTGAGACCTGACAACTTCTCCTCTATAAGTCTTCCCAATACTAGTTCTTCTTTCTAGCCTAACTGCCCTAACTCAAGCCTTTATCTTCTCTCACCTGGGTTATTACAATGGCCTCCTAATAATTTTTTTATCTTACTAAGCTCTCCCTTTTCAAGGCTTTCTCTACACAACAGCCTGAGGTCTCTTCCTAAAGTGTAAATCTGATCACCTCACTCCTTGCTTAAAGCCCTCTTAAATAGAGGAATCTCTATTTGATTCCTCTAATCTCTCTCTCTCTCTCTTTTTTTTAGTTGTTGTTGAAACAGAGTTTTACTTTGTTGCCCTCGGTAGAGTGCCATAGCATCACAGCTCATAGCAACCTCAAACTCTTGGGCTTACGTGATTCTCTTGCCTCAGCCTCCCAAGTAGCTGGGACTATAGGCAGCCACCACAACCTCCTGCTATTTTTAGAGATAAGGTCTTTCTCTGGCTCAGGCTGGTCTCAAACTCATGAGTTCAGGCAATCCACCCACCTTGGCTTCCCAGAGTGCTGGGATTATAGGCGTGAGCCACCGTGCCTGGCCCCCTCTATAAGATCTTTATAGCTGTCCCCCTCTCTCTCAACCATTCATCACCATATATCTGATATCCCTATGATTTAGGTCAAGTTCTTCCTTTTACTTGGGCATGCCTATGTGACTCTAACTTGTCCTTCTAGGAGTTTGCTCAGACAGCATTCTTCAGGGAGCCTTCCTTGAACCCCTAGATTGGACCCCTTCTATAAGTGCCCAACAGCAACCCATATATATTCCAAAAATGGTCTTAAAATTATTTTATTCAAAATTACATGTTCATTGGCCTGGCACGGTGGCTTACGCCTGTAATCCTAGCACGCTGGGAAATTGAGGTAGGTAGATTGCCTGAGCTCAGGACTTTGAAACCAGCCTGAGCAAGAGGGAGACTTGGTCTCCAAAAACAGCCAGGCATTGTGGTGGGCACCTATAGTCCCAGCTACTTGGGAGGTTGAGGTAAGAGAATCACTTGAGCCCAAGAGTTTGAGCCCAAGAGCTATGATGCCATAGCACTCTACTGAGGGCAGCAAAGTGAGACTCTGGCTCACAATAAAAAAACAAAAACAAAAATTACATGTTCATGGAAACATCACCTCCACTAAACTCCTCAAATTTCAATTCACCTCATTTCCAACATGAAATATGTAATTAAACTAGAATGTGAAAGCAGAATTCTGGCAGTGAGAATTTTTAGATGCGGAGATGGATGATCAGGATGCAGGTGATATGCTTCCTTATGCTTCTTCTAAAGCAGGCCTTAGTTTCAAAACTAACCAAGCTGGGCTTGGCGCCTGTAGCTCAAGGGGCTAAGGCGCCAGTCACATACACCAGAGCTGGCAGGTCTGAATCCAGTCTGGGCCTGCCAAACAACAATGACAACTACAACCAAACAATAGCTAGGCGTTGTGGCAGGCACCTGTAGTCCCAGCTACTTGGGAGGCTAAGGGAAGAGAATCACTTAAGCCCTGGAGTTGGAGGTTGCTGTGAGCTGTTCCACCATGGCACTCTACCCAGGGCAACATAGTGAGAGTGTCTCAAAAAAAAAAAAAAACTAACCAAGCTGGATTTGGCATCCGTAAGGCAGGTGTACAAATGGACAAGAAAACCACATGAAGTACTTTCCAGCTCTGGGATTCTTTGATTCAGATCTAAGTCAAATGTCTCAGAGGACTCTAAGTCTTAGGAAACAGAAGGAAAGGCCAGAGGACGATCCAAGCAGGCCCTGTTCCTAAGGCTCTTTTCAGACTGGAATTCAGATGGAGGAAAGACTAGCTACCCCTTTCTAACCACTGTTCCCCTGGCTGAGGGCCAGGACACCACTAGACTGTCTCAGCCACACAGGGAAGGAAGCCTAGCCCGCTGAGAAATCTCACACTCAGGCCACACTAGCAGCTGCTTCTAAAAAGCTCAGCAGTCAGCTTACTCTAATGCTGAGAGATCATGGTGAGGAGACAAGACAAACAGCATCCACGAAGCACCAGGAGAGCCACCCCCAAGGTAAAATGAAGGTTCAGAGAGCACCCATGCACAGCAGAAGGCCAGAGAAGGACGGGAGAAAGGCAGGAGCAACCAGCTCAAATGACCTTGAGACACACCAAGCTGGCTTCCTCTATGAACTGAAGCCCCAAATTTCATTTTCCATGGGTAGGAGACATGCACAAAGTATTTTAGGAATTGGGATCTCATGTTTCCTTCCTCCCTCCGTCCTCAGCCTCTGCTAGGTTGACATATTAGAATTACTCCATTCCCGTAGTCCCCGCTACTAGGAGTTCTATGAAAAAGCAAATAGCCATGCACGCCCCAGACAAGAAGGATAGAGTGCAGCCTGTCGAGGAAGACATGGCTGAGGCCACTACTACTGTGTTGCACAACTCCAGGGAACACCTCACACATTGTACTCTTTGTGAATGACACCCCCTGAAAACAACAAAGAAAACCTCCTGGCGCTGTGCAATTTGGTAATCCTGGCTGCATTCTCTCCCAGTATTCATCTCTTAGAGAGCAGATGGAAATCGTCTGAAAGGTACATATAGTCACTTTCCTTTCACCACCTGCATACACTAATTGTTAACATTTCCCCCCGTATTTGCCCACATTCTTTCTTTGCTTAACCATTTGAAAGTTTTTGTTTCTAAAGACTTCAGCCTGAATCTCCTAAGAACAAGGACATTCTCCTACATAAACACAATGCCTTTAGCACATCCACAAAATTTGACATTGACACATTAATATTACCTCACATCCAGTCCACAGTTGAATGACCAAGATTGCCATCTGGGAAGTTTTTCAAACGCACAAATTCCTGGTTCCTCCCCTGGAGGTTCTGATTCAGTAGGGTGAGTCCCTGGGCTCAGTATGCTTCAAAAATCCCCTCAGGTGATTTGGATGTGCCCCTGGGTTTGACACCACAAACTAGGGTTTCAGAACTCTCAGGAAGACAAGAAGCAACTGAGTAAAGGGAACCCCCAAATCACGGGACAGTCAGCTGATGAAGGAGGAGGACATGCTTATGGCCAAGCAGGTTGGTGCCAGGGTCTAAGCAGCACCAGGCACCAAACTTAGTCCACACAGCTGCCCACAGATGGCTGGGGGCTGGCAGGGGAGGAGATGGGATCAAGGCAGAGCGACACAATGGTCCAGAGTCAGAGAGAAAAGAGAGGGCACTCCCTCCAATGGAGCTGACTCTATTTAGTCCCCCTGGGGTGGGGGGGGCATGGATCCACACTGATGCTAGTGAGTAGAAAGGCTTCTCGCTGTCTGTTTGGAGGGCACCAATCAGAGTGGTCCTGCTTGGAACTGGGAGAATCTAAACAAGTCTGGGTAATCTCCTCCCTACATCCAGGACCACAGAATTTTTCCCCAGTGGGTGTTGAGTACCAATTACATGTCATGCCAGGCAAGTATGTATCTAAAGCCTAGGAGCATTTAGATGACCATTGCACAATTCCGGGGAGCTTATATGGCAGCAAAGATAATAGATATATACATAAATAATTGAATACCCCTTGGGGCATAAAGCGGGGAGGCACTGCACATGTCTTAGACTATATTCACAAAGCAGGGAAAATGAAGAGCTCTCAAACAAAGTGGCAAAAAATACAGAGGATCTCAAGCCCCCCCCGCCTTGGGCAACCTAACTCTTAGCAGTTTTTCCTAAGAGAAGAGAACTCAATTCTAGGACTGCCCTAGGAAGAGACCCTCCCCTAAGAGCAGACAGAATCAAGGAGTTGGAGGCCCTAAACTTCTTTGGCTTCCAGAATTTTCTCTTCAGAGAGGCTCCCTGCCACTGTCCATCCTCCAGACCCTTAGTCACCCAAACCCCAAATTCCACTGCTTTTAAAGCCAGAGACTCATGTCCCACAGCTCACTCCACACCTGCTGCCCAGCTCCACTGCTCCTGCTATAGCCCAGCTCTAACAGGGAACACCAACGTGCCCAGCCAGGAATCCAACTCCTCTACAAGGAAGGTATATCAAGAAGGCCAAGGCCCAGCGCCTGTGGCTCAACGGGCTAAGGAGCCAGCCACGTACACCTGAGCTGGCGGGTTCGAATCCAGCCCCCGGGCCTGCCAAATAACAATGATGGTTGCAACCAAAAAATGGCTGGGCGTTGTGGCGGGCGCCTGTAGTCCCAGTTACTTGGGAGGCGGAGGCAAGAGACTCACTTGAGCCCAGGAGTTGGAGGTTGCTGTGAGCTGTGATGCCATAGCACTCTATCCAGGGTGACAGCTTAAGGCTCTGTCTCAAAAAAAAGGCCAAGCTGAGCCAGGCACGGTGGCTCATACCTATAATCCTACCACTCTGGGAGGCCGAGGTGTGTGGACTGTCTGAGCTCACAGGTTTGAGATCAGCCTGAGCCAGAGTGAGACCCTATTTCTGACAATAGCTGGGCATTGTGGTGGGCATCTGTAGTCCCCGCTACTCTAGAGGCTGAGGCAAGAGAATCATTTGAACCCAAGAGTTTGAAGTTGCTGTGAGCCATGATGCCACAGCACTCTACAAGGGTGACAAAAATAAAGAAGGTCAAGTTGGGTGCTTTAGCTCAGTAGTTAGAGCGCCAGCCCTGCAAACCAGAGGTAGCAAGTTTCAACTCGCCTGATACAAACAAGAAAAAGAAGGTTGGTGGCACTAGGAGCTCAGTGGGTAGGGAGCTGGCCATATACACCGAGGCTGCCAGGTTCGAACCCGGGCTGGGCCGGCCAAAAACAGCAATGACAACTGTAACAACAACAACAAAATAGCCAGGCATTGTGGTGGGCACCTGTGGTCCCAACTACTTGAGAGGCTGAGGCAAGAGAATCACTTGTGCCTAAGAGTTGGAGGTTGCTGTGAGCTATGATGCCATGGAGCTCTACCCAGGGAGACAGCTTTAAACTCTGTCTCAAAAAAAAAAAAAAAAAAGAAAGAAAGTCAAGTAGGCCAGCTCCCTGCCACCAACAGATGTGTATCTGATCCCTGCTTCCTTATTTAAAACCCACAGGTTTTATACAGCTCTATAAGCTTCTTTGATGTCCATTACTGAATCACATGCACCAACTGGTCTTTCGTTCTGGTCCCTCTGTAGCTCTCATTCAGTTCCAAAGGTGAAGTGACAAAATAATAGCTTGTGTTTTCTTCTGACTCAGGTGTCCCCTTCCTAGCATCTTCTCAGCCAAATACAAGCATCATCAAATGGTTCAGCATTTCCTACCAGAACTTAATTCTCCCATCTCTCTACCCTGGACTCCACACTAATTTGAAGCCTAAGTGGATACAAGAGTGTTTCTGGGTCCTTGATGAGCAGATGGACTGGTGCTAGGGGTCCGCGGGGACATGGCTAGAGTCGGGTTTGCATGCACTGCTGACTTCAACTTAGAGCCCTGGAGTCCTTGATTCTAGCTGAGAAACTACTCAGTCAGTTGACTCACACGCACACACAGAATCCTAGCAGATTCTGGGCTCTGAGGACGAGGATAGACAGGGATGGAAGAGGTGAAGCAGTCTGTGGCTCCTCTGCAAACTTTCTTTCCTCTAGAGCTCGCAATTTAGATCTCAGGGCCAGGACCAAGAGCTGGCAATCCACTGAATGGAACGTTTGGCAAACAAGGAAGAAAACTCTTGGCAGTATGTGGACATCTACCCCAGGAATCATCCCAGGAGCCAGCGCAGCCACATCTCGCTGTCTGGTGCATACTTCTACTTTCTTTTTCTTTTGGAAGAATGCCATGGCATCACAGCTCACAGCAACCTCAAACTCTTGGGCTTAAGAGATTCTCTTGCCTCAGCCTCCCAAGTAGCTGGGACTACAGGTGCCCGCCACAATGTCCAGGTTTTTTTGTTGTAGTTGTCACTGTTGTTTAGCTGGCCCGGGATGAGTTCGAACCCGCCAGCCTCAGGTATGTGGCTGGCGCCGTAACCACTGTGCTATGGGCACTGAGCCCATACTTCCTACTCTCTCCACCCACTCTTCCCTTACCACTGAGGCCCCAAGAACCAGCCCTTCTCAACCAGTTGACCCCGGGTTCCCTCTAAGGCAGCAGTTCTCAACCTGTGGGTCTCGACCCCTTTGGACTGTATTAAAGGGTTCCGGCATTAGGAAGGTTGAGCATCACTGCAAGTCTAAGAGAACATGCTAGTTTGGAGGGACTACACCAGCTTCCTCGGCCTTCCAGAGAAAGGTGGAGGGAAGGAATCATGGTGAGGAAAAGGAAAGGTCCCAAGATGACTTCTTACCAACCTTAGCCTCCAAATAAGGGGACTCCTGAAGAAACTTCATATACAGCTTACACACCAGCCCAGTACAAATCAGAAAATCACCACCACATTTTCAATCGACACCATCTAAGACCCCCGAGACAGACGCTCTGCAGATACTATAGATCCCATGGAGAATAAAGGAAGCTCCTCTGAGGGAGGATGTACAGAGTAGGCAGAGCAGGAGGTGGGGACACAGCAGCTCTCTTTAGTCCTTGCCTCTCCCCACTGTCATCCTTCTCCTCAGCTTTGCTTCAATACACTGATTGTCACCTCTGTCACTTCCAGCCTCCGTTCAGCTTCTTGGTCTCATGCCCTTGGGAATCCAGTTCTCCAGGATTCCTGTGTGGGTGGGGCAAACTCCCCGGAGGAAGCCAGCCCATTAAGCAGCATCTATAAAACAGGTCACAGCTGTTCCCACCCTGCCAGGGCAGCAAAGTGAGAACAGAACAGACCTACAAGGCCCTCCTCTGGAGGGAGGAGATGAGGGGCAGCAACGCCTCCTCCCTGCTCTGGGAGGCTGGACTAACCCATCAGGGTCTGCAAGGAGCAAGGAGGCAGTGGTGAGGGCACTTCAGATGAGGACCCAATTCCATGGTGCGGGGACAGGGCCATATGTCAGGGTACCTGCAAAGGCATCAGACTGTCCAGAGGGCAGTAAATAATTCCAGTGAGACCATCCTCTGGAAGGAGGACATCTTTGCTGGGGGGAAATGCTTTTATCAAGTACTTTCAATTCATTCAGTTATAACAGTGCTTTGGGGACAGAGCATGTGGCTCATCGAGTAGGGTGCTGGCCCCAAATACTGAAGGTGGCGGGTTCAAACTCAGCCTCAGCTGAACTGCAAAACAGAAAAATAGCCGGGCGTTGTGGCAGTTGCCTGTAATACCAGCTACTCGGGAAACTGAGGCAAGAGAATCGCCTAAGCCCAGGAGTTGGAGGTTGCTGTGAGCTGTGTGATGCCACGGTACTCTACTGAGGGCGATAAAGTGAAACTCTGTCTCTACAAAAAAACAACAACAATGCTTTGGGTGTTTTCAGGTAGCACCATTCTCAGACTTTTTGAGACAGGATCTCACTCTGGCCCAGGCTACAGTGTGGTGACTCAATTATAGCTCTCACTGCAGCCTCAAACTCTTGCGCTGAGAAATCCTCCCACCTCAACCTCCTAAGTAGCTCAACACACTGTGCCACCAAGCCCAGCTATATTTTTGTTTCTGTAGAGACAAGGTCTTGCTATGTTGTCCAGGCTGATCTCGAATTCTTGATCTCAAGCAATCTTTCTGCCTGGGTCTCACAAAGTGCTTTACAGAACCCCCATGCCCCAAGAGGTCACATTCTTAGTGTCACTGGCATTCCTCAGGAGGAAAGGTTCCCTCTCTTGTCATGATAAGCTCCTTTCTGTCACAAATGAGGAGAGGGAGGCCCACAAAGGGTAAGTGGCTTTGCCCTGGGTCTCCCACTGGAACCACTGCAGAGTTGGAAAGGGCCACAGACCCGATATGGGGAGCTGAGCATGGTGGTCATACTCAGAAACAATCTTAGTTCTAGCCCTGTGGTCTCCCACTCCACAGTTATACACTCAGCACAGGTGTACCAGAATTCTGAGACCGAAAGACCCCAGGTACTGGACTCCAGGATAATCAAACACAGAGAGAAGCAAAGGCAGGGTCGGCAGCCCCCCTGTAGTGGTGCCTCTGTGGGAAGGGTGGGGGCACCGACTGTAAGTGAGGGTGCAGGAGCCAAAGGGTAAGGCCCGGCTGTGTGGGTGGTGGGCTGCCGGCAGCTGATAGCCACCTGCTCAGCTCTGAGGACAGCCAAAGGAAGTCAAGCAGAAAGAGGCTGAGCCAGCCAGTCATGGGAACCAGCTAAGACATCCACCAGCCCCCACACCATGCTGGGGGCAAGCTCCATGCCTCCTTCTGGATAGGAAGGCTCTGCCCTACTGTCCACAAGCCCCACCCACTGTCCCTCTGCCACCACCCCTTCCCTAAACCAGCAAGCTAGACATGTGGTCTGATAATAGAGCAGAATAACTTCAGTTAATGCTAACTCCCCACATCAGGACAATCCCTGATGGAATTCTGTCATTCTTAGGGAATGAAAGCTACAGTAATCACACAAACTGTGTCTGCTCCCAAACACCCTCACACCTTTCCCCATGAACTCCGTACACTTCTACACCATCCCCCCACATTAGGCACATGCCTCACACCTTCCCCATCCCATACCCCACAACCTCCCCCTACACACCTCATACCTTCCACAACCTCCCACCCCTGAGGAAAGGAAGCTGACCTGGACCCCATGAAGTTGCATTCTTAGTGTGACTGGCAAAGAAATATGAGAAAAGAAGGTTGAACCTGGAAGAAAAAGGAAAACAGACACCAGGGCACAGCTCTGGCCGTTCCCCAAGGTCTTCCTTCTCCGCATTCCAGAATGCTGGGGAAGGGCCCAGCAAGCAGGGATCACCCAGGGAGAGAATGTCAGGAAAGGAACCTCAGAGAGAAGAGCCCAAGTGGGCCTTTTCCCAAATGCCACCAGGCTCCTGGGCTCCACAGACAGGTGGAAGAGGAAAGGGCACCGGCTCTAAAGCAGCCCCCAGCTTTCAGTGCAGGAAAAAGAAGAAAAATGAAACACCAAACACCTGATACTAATTTATGCAGCTGTGTTACAGACCAAGGTGTTAGTCCTTCCGAAGGACATTTGCATTTAAAAAACAGTCCAAGGAACGGAGTGCCCAACTCACAAGGCCCAGGAAATGGCAAGGAGATTACTATTTTTTTCTGGGAGAAAGATCCATTACAAGGCAGGCAGGGTAGATCTTTATTGTAGACTGAGCTCCTGAGCCCAGAGTCACTTGCCCCTGTGTAGAACAGCGCCCCGACCCCCCTACACACACACACACACACACACACATGCTCTCTGCCCACCAGGAAGCCTGTTCCTTTAAGGCAATGACCCCTCCAATCCCTGGCCCAGCTATTCTTAGCCCAGCCTGACCCAGGTGGCCATCAGGCCTTCCCCTGTGGCCACACAGCTCCTCAGCTGGGAGCCTCCCCTCTTCTGGTACCAGGCCCGGAAAGAGATTCTGTGCTTGGTTGGGTCAGCAGAAGACCCCGAGCCCAGTAAGGAGACCAAGGATTCTATTTTACCCTGGTCAAAGGAGAAACCCCACTGGGGCACAGAGCCCTAGGAGAGAACTGAGAAATGAGATACGCTCTGACATAACCTCTCAGTGTCCTAGAATCCCCAACCACAGGAAGGGTCTACCCAGACACCAGGGATGGAGCACCATGGTGGTACTGAGGGTGCCAGACCTCAGGGGATCCCTGCGGGGACTCCCCATGCCAGCCTGTCACTCCCAGACAGGTCGGTGTCCGCTCACCTGCATGTGTAGCCTGGTATGGACTCCCCAATGCCTTCTTTCCCTTTCACACCTGACTCTTAGGGTCTCAAAGCCATAGCCAGCACTGGGGGCACCTCTTCCTCCCTCCTGCTGTCTCTCTCTCCTTCTGTTTCCACCCAATTCAAGATGCTCAAAAGTCCTCCCTGGTTAACCTTTCCACCCACTCCTCTCTTCTTTCACACTCCGTGTCTCCTTAACACCCAGATGCTCTGTGTGTGTCGCAGGAACGGAAATAGTTCCTGGAGTCTGGGGACAAGAACATCTTTGTCTTAAATGGTATTAATACAACTGTTTTGCATCTCTGTCCATGGTGGAGCCATGAAGATTTTCAAGAAATGAAAATCTTTGCCTAGTTACTTTGCCTAGCACTCTGGGAGGCCGAGGAGGACAGACTGCTTGAGCTCAGGAGCTCAGACCAGCCTGAGCAAGGTGAGACCTCGTCTCCACTAAAAAAAAACAAAAAACAAAAAAAAACAGAATAACCGAGGCAAGAGGATCATTTCAACACAGGAGGTTGCTATGAGCTGTGATGCCACGGCAGTCTACCAAGGGCAGCAAAGTGAGATTCTGTCTTTAAAAAAAAAAAGTGACTTTGGCTGAGTGCAAGGCTAGAGCAAGGAATCCATTACTTTTGTGTTCCCTTGTACAAGCCCTGATGCCTTTTTCTGACCTCCTAAATCCAAATTTCCACAGAAAGTTCACCAGGGAGACTGAGGCCTCCTTAAAATAGCCCACGTCTACACTCACCAGAGGGGACACTCAGCAGAGGGTGAACCCCCTGGCATAGTGTAGTACACTCACATTCAACCAGCCCTTCCTCCTGGGGCCCTTGTCCATGGGACTTTCACTCCACGTCTCCCAGTCAGAACACCCTCAGCAGTGCTTAGCTGACATGGCTTGCAGCCGGATGAGTGCAGCCAGAGTGTGGCCGAACTGAACATGCAGTCCCACTGCAACCAACAGTGCATAGCAACCACGCTGAAATAGCTTTCAGTCTATGTAAATACCATCACAAGGTCTGTCGGAAAGAATACAGCCCACTGTCATGACAGACTGAGGGTATTACACTTCGTATAGGTGAAGGGGAAAGGGAAGCGAGGCAAAGAAAAGGAGAGAGAGGAGGGAAGCTAGATGATTACAAGCATCACAGAAATAGAAGGAAGGAAACCGACTTATTTTTTCCCCTCTGATTTTTGTGCCAGGTATTGTCTTATTTAATCCTCACGACAATCCTTAAATGTGGATATTATTATCCTTATTTTATGGATGATGAAACTAGAAAACAGGAAAGCGTTTAATTTGCTCAAGGTCACACAATTTGTAAATGATAGAATCAAGAGTTAAACTGAAACTTGCAATACTGGTTGCTAATAATGGTTATTAGCCATTCTCCAGGGCGCCAAGTTTTCCTACAAACTTCCACTCATGCTAGAACCTTCAATGCAATACTCTGGCCTGCCTTCTACAAATGCCTGCTCAGGTATTAGAGCCTTTGCTCACTGCTCTCTTTTGAACATCTCTAAAATACTTAATGTATGGCCAGTACAGTGGCTCACGCCTGTAATCCTAGCACTCTGGGAGGCCGAGGCGTGTGGACTGCTTCAGCTCAGGAGTTCAAGACCAGCCTGAGCAAGAGCAAAACCCATCTCTACTAAAAATAGAAAAGTTAGTTGGGTGTAGTGGTGGGCACCTGTAATCCCAGCTACTCAGGTGGCGAGGCAAAAGGATTGCTTGATCCTAGGAGTCTAAGTTTAGACTGGGAGCAACAGAGTTAGACTCTATCTCAAAAAAATAAAAAAAGGGTGGTGCCTGTGGCTCAGTGAGTAGGGTGCCAGCCCCAGATACTGAGAGTGGAGGGTTCGAACCTGGCCCCAGCCAAACTGCAACAATAACAACAAAAAATAGCCAAGTGGGCGGTGCCTGTGGCTCAGTGAGTAGGGCGCAGGCACCATATACCAAGGGTGGCAGGTTCAAACCCAGCCCTGGCTGAACTGCAACAAAAAAATAGCCGGGCGTTGTGGTGGGCACCTGTAGTCCCAGTTACTTGGGAGGCTGAGACAAGAGAATCGCCTAAACCCAGAAGCTGGAGGTTGCTGTGAGCCATGAAGCCATGGCACTCTACCAAGGGCAACAAAGTGAGACTCTGTCTCTTTAAAAAAAAAAAAAAAGAGCCAAGTGTTGTGGTGGGCACCTGTCGTCCCAGCTACCAGGGAGGCTGAGGCAAGATAATTGCCTAAGCCCAGGAGTTGGAGGTTGCTGTGAGCTGTGATGCCACAGCACTCTACCGAGGGCAATAAAATGAGACTCTGTCTCTAAAAAAAAAAAAAA
>CAUYON010161863.1:0-34528 GCA_963573935.1 Arctocebus calabarensis | reverse complement strand
AAAACCCCAAAGATTCTGGGGTAAAACAAGCAGAATTAACAAAACTCTGCCTAAGGGGGACTGACTTCAGATGCCTATTTTTGCCTTCCAGAGTCATTAAGACAAAGTTCTGATATTTTCTCCAATTTCAATATCAGGTGTATCCAGATCAAGTAGAACGATATTGAAATATTTCTTCTTTTTGTATTGTTTATAAGATTTCTGGAATTGCTTGTTTTGTAAAATCATTGTGGCCTATGAGTTCATGATAGTTTGAACTTTGTTATTTAATTTAATTCATTGCTTAATTACTGTTTTTCTATGAATGATTATACTGTGGTTAATATGTTAGCATAGCAGTATTCCCAGATAGTTTTTTGTTTGTTGGAAGGTTGGGTTTTGGGGGGGCAAGTTAATACTTTGCATGAAATACCTTATTTTATAACAGTGAAATTGCTTTCTCTTTTGTCTTGTGATTTTTTTTTTGAGGTGAAATTTAAGTGTTTGTGTGAGTAGTACTATTATACCTATCTTGAGTGTCTTGCTTGTACTGTATCACATTATACCTTTGTTTAATTCTTAATAAACTGTTCACTTGTTAAAAACAAAGGTCCTGAAGCTTGGCTATCTTTCAGATATGTCCAAATGATTTCAATCTTCTTTTCATCAAGTATATCTCACTAGAGGTAACTAGATTTTTTTTTTTTTTTAATTACTAATGGCTTTCTTCCAGAGACTGTCAATACTTTGGTTTAAATATCCCTAAAATTCAAAGATGTTACAATTATTAAGAGTCCAAATAATTCTCCAAACTTGGGAACTTCCAGATGGCAAGGGGGTGGGGAGATTCTGCACAGAGGAGGAAGACAAAGTGAACTTAGATCTCACACATACCATGTTTTCACCTCTGTGGAGACTTCCAGATGTCTCAGGGAGACTGTCTCTCTCCTTCCCTCTCTCCTTAGGACTGCTTACAAATTTCCTTGACAGCCTGTACTATATTGAGATTATCTGTCACCTGCCAGACTCTGTCTCTGAATGATCACATTTGCTTTGGAGGAAACCTCAGCATCTAGACTGCTATCTGACATACAATGGATAGTTAAGGAAAATGCATTTGTTTGTCAAAGGAATGGGTGATTCCTGACAAGCAACTGTCTTCTGAGGAAGCTTCCTCCATTATGAAGTTTGTCTTATCTCTAACTTGATCTAAGACCAAGGAATAAAATAACAACATCTTTTGAAGCTACTCTTAGCTTTAGAGAAACAAGATTTATCCTGTTGAACCACAGCCAAAGAGTTAAAATAGACATCATCCATCATCTCTCCCCTCTATCCAACTAACATTGAGATGTTGACATTTCTTGAATCCAGAATGTCGGCATCAGAATTTCCCATCATGTATTTAGGTACTTTTCACAAAGTGATTCGTGTTTTCGTCTCTTTGGTCTCTTTGGTTTATGGTGATTCCAATGGCTGCTGCAATGTTGACGTTGGGGCAACGAGGCAGGGTGTTTGCCAGCAACAGGGTCTTGACGGTGGCAGGAGGCTGTGGTGTCAGGGCAAGAAGCCCACCTGAGAGCAGAGGGGGATGACGAGTTTCGGTGCACATCACTGAGCAAGCTGGCACAGAAGAAATTAAGAGGCTCTTTGGGGGAACCAATGGGTCAGGAAACCAGGCAGGCTCCCAGTGCTGAAAGGATCACGAAATCCATCCGAGCATGGAGATCCTCTGCAGCATCCCAGCTCGTGCCCGCAGTGAGCTGGCTGAGTCAGGAAGAGCAGCAGAGACACTAAGGGGCAAGACTGGCCCCTTACAGGGTAGGCCTGAGCCTTCAGAGGGAGTCCTGGATTTTTTTTTTTTTTTTTTTGAGACAGAGTTTCACTCTGTTGCCCAAGTTAGAGTGCCATGGCCTCAAACTAGCTCACAGCAACTTCAAACTTCAAATGCCTCAGCCTTCCAAGTACCTGGGAATACTGGCAGCCTCCACAACGCCCCAGCTGGTTTTTGTACTTTTAGTAGCGATGGGGTCTTATTCTTGCTCAGGCTGATCTTGAACTCCTGAGCTCAAGGGATCCTCCTGCCTTGGCCTCCCAGAGTGCTAGGATTACAGGTACGCGCTATCACGTCTGGCTAGAGCCCTTGATTTCGAAGCAAACTCCTGTTCTAAGGAGAAGCATCCTGCAATTTTCAGCTGGAGTAGAAACGAAACTCAGGCTCGGTCTGCCCTGAGCCTTCAGGAATCAGGGAAGTGATAGCCTTTGATACAGACATAGTGTGGGTGGCAAAGAACAGACCTGCTCGGCCTAACGAGCATGAATCGAGGATTGAGTACACCTTCGACAATCGTCACTAACTTGGGACTGCACATTATTAGCGAGTGCCCTGGTAGGCAAGGACAGAAGCCTTCAGTGGAGAGATCATTATTGAATTAAACCCAGGCAGTTCAACTGATCACAAAGATGAGGGACTTTCAAAAACATCTGAAACACTGATACTGACCATGGCTGGCACTTACTGGAAGGTCACTAGGTGTGAAGTACCTTACATACATCATTTTGTGTAAACATCACAAAAGTTCTTTAAGGGACTTATTAAGGGATTTGACATTTGACCAATGTGAGATTCAGAGAGAATCAACACCTTGCTCAATGTCACTCAGCAAATGGATGGCATCACTGGGATTCAGATTTGGGGTGCGTGACTGCCAAGTTTACTCCCTGCACTCCGGCACCTGAAGATCCACACCGGGATGGGATGTTGTGTCTGTTGGAGTAAGAAGTATTAATACAAAGATCCATGTTCTATCATCATCAATCCCACGCCAAAGAAAGATACATTCATGTGTCAGAGGTTTGTTTCTTCCCTCATATTGGAAGGCAGGATAAGGGCAATCAATCCATAGATCTATTCAAATAACAACTTTGTCAATAGCTATCAGAATAGTGAGATGCTTATAGCTGTGCTGTAGTCACTTTGAAGGCACCACCCCAATGTATTTGCAGCAGTGTTCAGCAAACACTGGAAAATTGAAAACCGGCGGTGCCTGGAGCTCAGTCTGCAGGGCGCCGGCCACATACACTGAGGTGGATGGTGGGTTCGAACCCAGCTAAAGCAACAATGACAACTGCAACAAAAAAAATAGGCAGGCGTTGTGGTGGGCACCTGTAGTGCCAGCTACTCGGGAGGCTGAGGGAGGAGAATCGCTTAAGCCCAAGAGTTTGAGGTTGCTATGAGCTGTGACGCCAGAGCACTCTACCCAGGGCAACAGCTTGAGACTCTGTCTCAAAAAAAAGAGAACCAACTTTACTTGCTATGAACAACCAAAGCAATCAAGTCGCAATAATGAAAGACCCAGAAACTGCACAAGCGGTTGCCGAAGGGGATTTCAATTAAGCAAGCCTTTGTTCCTTATAGGAGGTGAGGAAATAAGATTAAGAATGTTTACACATTCTTGAGATTGTCCTTGGTATGTGTTTTTTAAAAACCAGTGCAATTTCATTTTATCAAGAAGATTATGATTCTGTTGAAAGACTGTTGAAGTGGTGGAAAAAAAATGTTTCAAGTGTTTCTGTTAGCAACAACAAATGTACCGATTTATAAAAAGTATAAATAAGGAAAGGAAGGAGAAGAAAGAACTGTATTTATGCTCAAGAAAATTCAGAAAATTTTTCAGACTTAAAAAACATTTCAATGAGAACGTTTCTCTCTTTCTTGAACACACACAAAGTCTTTTAAAAATTCTCACTTTTTAAATCTGAATTACAATGGGAAATAATTCACATGTAATTAATGAAACTTATATGACTATCCTCTACTAAGCTTATAATTTTATAGCTTGCATGGAACTAAAATTATACTCAGGGCTAAAGATAAAAACAATTGGAATTTAAATTATGTGGTTGGAGAAAACTCAGTGCATATATATGAAAACCAATAAAGCACTTGTAACAAGCATTTCAATTTCTAATTCACTACTTTTGAGAGAGAAAATCAGAATACTTCCTATGAGGAATCAAGTGGGATCTCAACCACCTTTGAGAACAACAGAGAAAGCATGCTCAAAACAATTAATTTTGGCAATTCACACCCCCGTTCTTGTTTTCTCATCATTTCCCCCACCTGGAGAAGAAGTTACAGCCCCTCTGTCCAGGGACGTGCTGTCCCCACAAGCCCTCTGCTAAGTCCCTGCAGCTCAGACAGACAAGGTAGAAAATAGACTGTCTGAAATCAGATGGCCAGGAGTTTCAGTTCTGGTTCTGACCCTGATCACTTGTGAGGCCTTGTGTAAGTTACTAATTTCTCAGAACCTCAGTTTCCCCATCTATAAAATGGGGACAATGAGAGTACCAGCCATGCTTACAAGGCAGTCAGCAGTGTTTGCTCGTGGCATGTGATCAGCAAATGTTAGCTAGCTATCCTGATTATTCCCAAAGTGCCTACCAGGCTGTGCATTTGACAGACCTCTTTATTTCCCGAAGAGTAGAACCTTGTCCAGAGAAAGGATGGGATGAAGGTTTACTGACTGAATTCTGGCTGCCTTCTGTAGCTTGGCGAGATGGGCTTGCTGAAGGCTAGTTTGTCCTTTCTGACCTACATTATCAGTAGGTTGGCATCTTGCTTTTTCCCTGAAGATGCTTCCTTTGCTTTCTGTGGATTCGCTTTGCAATAGTTCACTTTCCTGACTCATAAACCACAGACTCTGCATGCTGTGTCTTTTTTTTTTTTTTAATCAGAGTCCCACTCTGTCACCCTGGGTTAGTGCCACTGGCATCATCATAGCTCATGGCAACCTCAAACTCTTGAGCTCAAGTGATTCCTTTGCCTCAGCCTCCCGAGTAGCTGAGACTAAAGGTGTGTGCCACAACGCTTGGCTAAGTTTTCTATGTTTAGTAGAGAGGGGGTGTCACTCTGGCTCAGGCTGGTCTCCAACTCCTGAGCTCAGGTAATATTCTTGCCTTGGCCTCCCCGAGCGCTGGGATTCCAGGCGTGAGCCACCTCACCTGGCCTGCATGCTGTCTTCTGTGTGTTTGGGGCCAATCTCTCACTGGCCTCAATGACCTATAAAGAATGAACTTAAATGTGAAAAACCCTGTCATACTTTGTGTTGCTATAAAGGAATAATTGAGGGTGAGTAATTTATAAAGACTATAAGTTCAGGCTCGGCACCCGTAGCACAGCGGTTCTGGTGCCGGAAACATCCATCGAGGCTGGCTGGTTTGAACCTGGCCTGGGCCAACTAAACAACAATGACAACTGCAACAACAACAACAACAACAAAATAGCCAGGCATTGTGGCAGGCGCCTGCAGTCCCAGCTACTTGGGAGGCTGAGGCAAGAGAATCACTTAAGCCCAAGAGCTGGAGGTTCTGTGAGCTGTGACACTACAGGACTCTACCAAGGACGACATAGGGAGAGTCCATCTCAAAAAAAAAAAAAGACTATAAGTTCCAGTCAGACTCAGCAGCTCACACCTGTAATCCTAGCACTTTGGGAGACTGAGGTGGGAGGATTGTTTAAGCTCAGAAGTTTAAGACAAGCCTGCACAAGACTGAGACCCTGTCTCTACTAAAAATAGAAAAATTAGCCAGGCATGGTGGTGGGCTACTTGGAAGACGCAGGTGGGAGGATTGCTTGAGCCCAGGAGTCTGAGGTTGCTGTGAGCTATACTAAAGCCAGCAGCACAAGGCACCAGCATCTGTCTTTGGTGAAGACCTCAGGAAACTTCCACTCCTGGCCAAAGGTAAAGAGAGATCAGACAAGTCACATGATAAGAGAGGAAACAAGAAAGCCAGGGTGGGAGGGAAGGTGCCTAGCTTGTTTTAACATCAGATTTTATAAGGATTAAAAGAGCCAGAACTCACTTCTCAGGAATCCACCTTCAGGACCCAAACTCCTCCCTCCAGGTTTCAGCTCCAATACTGGGGATCAACTTCCACCAGGAGATTTGGAGGGAACAAATACCCAAACCACATCATCCCTCCCTTGTTTTTTGTTTTTTTTTTTTTGCAGTTTTCATCCGGGGCTGGGCTTGAACCTGCCACCTCCGGCATATGGGGCCTGCGCCCTACTCCTTTGAGCCACAGGTACCACCCTACTCCATCCTTGTTTTTAACCTTCTCTTGCTATAAATCTATCAAACATAGGTGGATAGATCGCCTCAAAATCTAAAGACATGTTCATACACACATATCCTTTTAAAAGGAAGTAAAACCCACGAGTCATTTGCACAAACATTTCTTTTTCCAGGCTGGACACAGTAGGTGACCCCTATAATCCTAGCACTCTGGAAGGCCGGGGCACGTGGATTACTTTAGCTCAGGAGTTCAACACTAGCCTGAGAAAGCGAAAGACCTCATCTCTAAAAAATAGCCAGATATTATGGTGGGCACCTGTAGTCCAAGCTACTAAGGAGTCTGAGGCAAGAGGATCGCTTGAGCCCAAGAGTTTGAGGTTGCTGTGAGCTGTGACGCCACCAAGAGCAACCAAGTGAGACCGTCTCAGAGACAGAATGAGACTCTGTCTCAAAAAAAAAAGAGAGACATGAGAATACTGGGGTAGTATGAGTTCCATTTAGGGTCAAAAATTGTGGTACCCTGGGTGGCGCCTGTGGCTCTAGGAGAAGGGTGCTGGCCCCATATACTGGAGGTGGCAGGTTCGAACCCAGCCCTGGCCAGAAAAAGAAAACTGCAAAAGAAAAAAAAGATTGTGGGGCCCACCTACCCTCTCATAAAAACAAATCCTCTTTTCTCCTTAGATGACTTTTCCTCATTCTTTGGCATTTCACGTCAATGCCACTTTCTTCTGGAAGCCTTCTCTAACTCTTCCAGATTGGTTAGGTGTCTCTAATATAATAAAATAATGCTTAATGTTTTGGTACTTCATATAATCATAACTGCTAAGAGTGCGAGGCACTGTCTTGGCCATTACTGCATGTTCATATGGGCATGGTCTCATATCTCAATGTTACATGAGGGATAAGTTACCCACATTGTCTCTATTTTGCAGTGGAGAAAGCTGAGGACAGGGGAAGAAAGGAAATTGACAAACACAGGAAATGTGAGTCAGAGTCCTTCCTCTAACTGCTACACTATGCTACTTCCCAAAGAAAGTTCTCGATGTTTGAATTATCATAGCACTTGTGGTGAACATGAGTGGACTGCCTTCCTAGAACCCATCTCTACCTTCCTTTCCCAAGAACTTTCTTTTTTCTCTCTGTCTCTCTCTCTCTCTCTTTTTTTATTGAGACAGAGTCTCACTCAGTCACCCTGGGGTTGAGTGCCATGGCATCAGACCTCACAGCAACCTCAAAATCTTGGGCTAAAGTGATTCTCTCTAGCTGGGTGAACTCCAATTCAATCATGACACCATTACCTGGAGATAGGCTCAGACCCCACAGGTGGAGGGCTCAGTCCCACGTGACTGTCCACCACTTTGGATGTCAATCACAAGCCTGTGCTTCTGACCAGGTCAGAAGTCCTCACGACCCCTTCTCCATGTTTGACTGATTTGCTATAGCAGCTCACAGAACTCAGGGAAACACTTTACTTAACATTTAGCAGTTTGTTATGAAGAATATTAAGAAGGGTACAGACAGAAAGTCAGAAGGAAGAGATGCACCACGGTGTGTGGGGAGAAGCCTGGGGCCTCCATGCCCCCCTGAGGTGCACCACCCTCCAGAAACCAGGAGCTGTTCAGCGATCCCCCAAACCCAGTCTTGTTTGGTTTTTATGGAAGCTTCGTTACTAGGCGGGATTGATTAAATTATTAGCTAGTGGCCAACAAACACCGGAAAAAAATACTCATCGTCCCCGATCATCAGAGAAATGCAAATCAAAACCACCCTGAGTTATCATCTAACCCCAGTGAGACTAGCCCACATCACAAAGTCTCAAAGCTGTAGATGCTGATGTGGATGTAGAGAGAGGGGAACACTTTTCCACTGTTGGTGGGACTGCAAACTAATACAGTATCTTTGAAAGAAGTATGGAGAATCCTTAAGGAACTCAAATTAGACCTCCCATATGATCTTGTAATCTCACTATTAGGCATCTACCCAGAAGAAAAAAAATCCTTTTATCATAAGGACATTTGCACTAGACTATTTAATCACAACTCAATTTATGATCATCAAAATGTAGAAATGACCTAAATGCTCACCAACCCAGCAATGGATTAATAAATGGTGGTATATATATACCAAGGAATACTATTTTGCCATTACAAAGATGGAGACTTTACAACTTTTGTATTAACCTGGTTAGAGTTGAAACACATTGTTCTTAGTAAAGTATCACATGAACAGAAAAGCAAGAATCCAATATACTCAATAATAATATGATGCCAGTGGACCAGTTGTTCTCAACCTTCCTAATGCCGCAACCCTTTAATACAGTTCCTCATGTTGTGATGACCTCCAACCACAAAATTATTTTTGAAAATAGACAGTAGACAATCTAATACACCCCCACATTAGAGACAAACTCAAATCAATTTAAAGTGGGGGCCAGGGGAATGAGGGAGCAGAGAGAGGGGAGGGGGGAAGGGAATGATTGTGCTCCCACTTAATGGGCACAACATTAGGGTATAAGGCACACCTCTTGGGGTGGAACACAAATATAAAAGGGACTCTAACAAATGCAAACATTGTAACTTAATTCTTTGTACCCTCAAAGTAATCTGAAATAATAATTTAAAAAGTAAAAAAAAATAAAATTGTCTCCATTAAGGAAAAAAATAATGAGTAATTTTGGCCATTGGTGATCAACTTGACCTTGAGCTTCTCTCCTCTTCTCAGAGGTTGGGGGTTGGGTGGGATTGGAAGTCCCAATACTGTAAACCTGTCTTGGTCTTTCAGGTGACCTTCCACCAGCCACTAGTCATCTCTTTAGCATACAAAAGATACTCTTGTCACTCACAAGATCCCAAGGATTTGGGGAGTTTGTGCTAGGAAACAAGATGAAGACCAACTACATATTTCACAATATTAAACATCACAATGGCCTAAGCTAGTGATATGGACAAGCCCAAAGCCAAAGGGCAGAAAACTACTCATTCCCCAGGCCCATAAGGCAAAAATAAAAGTACACACACAATAGATAAGTGTAGCTCAATGCCAGGGATACGTTCTGAGAAGAAATGCATTGTTAGGGAATTTTGTCGTTGCACAAACATCATAGAGTTCTACACAAACCTAGATGGTAGAGTCTACTACACACCTGGGCTGTGTTGTGTTATTTATTGCTCATTCACTGTGCTAATCCTATAGGCAGTTGTAACACAATGGTAACAGTTTGTGTGTCTCAGCAAATCTAAACAAAGAAAAGATACAGTAAAAATGATGGGTGGATTGCCTGAGCTCAATAGTTCGAGACCAGCCTGAGCCAGAGCAAGACCTCATCTCTAAAAATAGCTGGGTGTTTTGGTAAGCATCTGTAAATTTTTTTTAAGTTTTTAAATAAGAATTTATTTATTTTTTCACTCTTTAAACTTTTTTTGTTAAAAAACTAAAACACAAACACACACACTAGCCTAGGCCTACACAGGGGCAGCATCGTCAATATCACTGTGTTCCACCTCCACGTCCTGTCCCACCAGAGATTCTGAATGATTTTAGACTGCCTTCAGCAACAATATATGTCAAAAGCTAAATCTATTGAGAGGCAATAACTGGCAACTTAAAATTCATAAGGAAGCAAAATATATAGCTTTTTTGATTCTCCAGTGGGAGGGCCTCTGCCTCCCATCAAGACTCACATGGTGAGAAGTCACCTGAATGTAGCAGGGGGACTTAGAGGGTAAACATTTCAAAATGATGGCAAATGTCTGCCACAATCCTTCACTACATCAACAAAAAAAGTAAGAAAATGACAGATGAGTTAGCGCTCATCTCAAAAAACTAGAAACACACAGTAAGATAAAAAGGAAAATAATAAATTCAAGAGCAGAAAAAGAGAAACAAAGCAAAATAGAAATACTGCATAGAGACGAGCAAGGTCAAATGTGTGTCTTTGAAATGGCAAACCTCTAGCAGATGAGAAGGCCAAATAATATGAGGAACAAGAAGAAATATACAGACAGAAATGAGATTTTTAAAACATCATGAGTGCTACGAATCTCATGCCAGTACATTTGAAAAACTAGATGAAAGGGAAGGGTTTTTAAACATCCAGTCAGCAGTGAGATATATGTGTCCAGAGCTCAGAAAAGTCCAGGCAGGAAGCAAAGATCAGAAGCGGACAGTTACTTAGGTCTTGGAAGGCAGGAACTGATGGCAGAATCCTTTGGAGTATCATTATTTCCAAGCAAGGCAGGTGAGGAGCAGCCAGTAATAAAAACCAAGAATAGTCACAGAGTTCGCCGAAGAGTCAGAGAAACGTGAGGCCCCCTACGGGCCTGGGGAAGAGGGGGAGGTTGAAGAAGTTGTGGAATCCACAGAAGGCACATCCAATGAGTCAGGCAAGGAAGGAAGGAGCGCAGAGTGCCCTGGGCGTGGCGGGTTGACGGCGGAACGACCGCGGGGCAGGTTAGCGCCACCGCGTGGCGGCGGGAGGTCTGACGTGAGTCCAGCAGGAGCGGCGTGGCCTGATCAACAGAAAATAGTGCGAGAAGGCAAAGAAGAATCTACGCCCGGGGGCTGGGGGTGAGAGAGAGAGAGAGAGACCATGACAGATGGGGGTCGAGCGTGAGATTAGGAAGGGACGCGGGCAGAGCGCGGAGCCTTTGGGGAGGCCTTGAATGGCAGACAAATCCCTCTTCCTGTGAAATTGGAGAAGTGGCCAGGCCAGGAGCGGCGAGGAACCCCGTACAGGAGGGTGGACTCTGGAACTCGCGGAGATTCCTGCCTGATAACTGGTGTCTTCTGTTGCGGTGGAGATAAGGTCATCTGGGGACAGTCAGAGGGTGGCGTCGCGCAGGGTCCTCGCTCTGTGTCCCACCCTCTCTGGGCAGTCCATTAGCGCAGCAGCCGCGCCGCTGTGAGAGTCACTGATGGACTTTTAGGTTCCAGCGGCCTCCTGAGGCTGCAGCGCTGCCTGGGGTCTGTCCTGGGATCCAAACCCTGCGTTCTTATTTCTGGCACTTTCCCAGCAGTAGCTTAACGCCTAGAAATCCAATGTTTCCTAGAGATCTGTATTAGCCATGCTTTCGCTACAGGCGGTACTACGTAGAAAATGAGCGTGATCTTCCTGCTATCTGCATTTCTGCATTCTTACAACATAGTAGCTTTAGCGAGAAAGAACATTCACCTTGTTTCTTTTCAGTGTCAAGTTTTTCGTTCTGCTAAACACGTTACCAGCAGAAGAGGGTCTGGCAGGCTGTCGCTGTCAACCACTATGCGTAGATGGAGATAAGTCCACCAAAGTTTATCAGAAGGCCGGCGATCCAGGAGAGCAGTGAGAGTAGCCTCTCCGGGACTGTTCTGTTCCTTCAGTTCCACCATCACAGTTTTATACTAAAGGTTTAAAGCAAAGCCCACCTTAACTCTTATTTTAAATAATAATCAGCACAACTCACTGACAATCTATTACAGCATTTCCAATTCAAAAGTTAATTTCCTAAATCCATCCTCCTGAACTATTCGTGATGGGCACCTTTTAGGGTGGAAGCTAAATTCACGAAACAAGTGAGAATGAGAGAGGAGAGGCAAAGGCCACATAGGAACTAAAACGACCAGACCAGCTGTGTCATGTCTGCCCTAGCCTCACGAACTCTATCTTACTCTCACTGCATGCGCTTTCAAACAGGATGTAAAGGCACAGTTATTAGAAAATCGATTCAGTTTGAGATGTACTTGTTGCGGACACAATCGACACTAATCTCTTTATTTATTTTTTGTGTTTTTTGAGACAGAGTCTTATTCTGTTGCCCTGGGGTTGAGTGCTATGGCGTTATCATAGCTCACAGAAACCTCAAACCCCTGGGCTCACGCCATCCTCTTTGAGTAGCTGAGACTACAAGTCCAGCTAATTTTTTGGGTAGAGACAGGGTCTCATTCTTGCTTAGGCTACTCTAGAACTCCTGAGCTCAAGCAATCTACTGGGCGTGGCCACCCAAAGTGTTAGGATTATAGGTGTGAGCCGGTAATCCACTATACATAGAGGGCAAACATTTCATTGCCTAGACCCAGTCAACCATAATCTTAATGAGCTCTTATTCTAGACTGTTGTGATCATAGAAAAAGTTCTGAGGCCTGTCTAGGCTTCAGCTTTCATTATATGGAGTATGAGCTACAGCCTTTCCTCAGTATCCAGGCAGATTAGTACAAGGACTCTCTAGGATACAAAATCCACAATGCTCAAATTTCTTTTTTCTTTTCTTTTTTTTTTTTTTTGAGACAGAGCCTCAAGCTGTCACTCTGGATAGTATCATTATTATAGTATGTCCAATTCCTGGGCTCAAGCGAGTCTCGTGCTTCCGCCTCCCAAGTAGCTGGGACTACAGGCTTCCACCACAACGCCCAGTCATTTTTTGGTTGCAGCCGTCATTGTTGTTTGGTGGGCCCGGCTGGACTCAAACCCGCCAGCTCAGGTGTACGTGGCTGGAGCCCTAGCCCATTGAACCACAGGTGCCAAGCCTCAAATTTCTTATATAAAATAATTTTGTATTTGCATATAACCTATGAACATCCTCCCATATTCTTTAGTCTCTAGATTTACTTATAATTCCTTATACAGTGTAAATACCATGTAAATAATTGTTATATTTGTTGACCAAACAAAAAAGCCTACACAGGGTTGTGTGCAGTGGCTGATACCTGTAATCCTAACTTTCTAGGAGACTAAGATGGGTCAATTGCCTGCACTCAGGAGTTCAAGACCAGCCTGGGCAAAGTGAGACCCCTGCCTCTACTAAAAGTAGAAAACTAGCTGGGGTGGCATTGTGGGCATTGTGACTGCAGTCTCAGCTACTCTGAAGGCTGAGGCAAGAGGATAGCTTGAACCCAAGAGTTTGAGGTTGCTATGAGCTGACCCATGGCACTCTACCCACATACCTGAGTGAGACTCTGTCTCCAAAAACAAAAACAAAAAAAGGAAAAAAAGAAAGCCTGTACATGTTCGGTACAGATAAAACTTTCTATTTATTTTTTTCCAAATATTTTCCATCTGCAGTCAGTTGTATCCATAGATGAGGAACTCATGATATAGAAGGATGACTATATTTTTATTGTGTGTGATTGGAAAACCACAACCTGAAATTCATAAAGCAAATAAACTTTGGGTGTGGGTGATATGAGAATTCACTATAGCACAGGAGCAATCAACAATGAACACATTTCAAATTCAGCAAAAAGATCTTAGTTAATAAATTATCTGTACTTCTGGTGCTCTTTGTTTTTAAATAAATCTTTTAGAATATTGATATCCTTGGATGCTAAGAAAGTACATACAAGGTAATGGAAAATTAAGCTGAAAGTATAAATATGAAAGATATAAAAAACGAAAGCAGAAATAATTATTGGATCTTGACCATGAACAAAAAAGTGTAGTGTAAGTTATTTATAGCAGTTGACAACTTTAATGAAAACTGCTAGTTATTGACAAAAGTAAGGAGTGAAGTAAAATTCTTTCAAAGACTATAATATCAACAGATAATACGACATAGCAATAAAACCATACTGTGAAACTTCACCAATCTTAATATACTTACTTGGAATTTGTGACAATTTGACAAAAGCTTAGCAAAAGTTTACCTTTTCACCATTAAATTAATCAAATTGTAAAATAAACAATATTCATAAAGTTAATGTTTAAGTTACTTTAGAGTGTAAATTATGTTCAAATATCTTGAGCATACCATACTTAGTAACAATTTACATGTGAATTATAAACATTTTAATCTATCCCTTAAAATAGTTCTCTTCAGACTCTCTCCTATTTTTATACTTATTTGGTCTTAAAAATAAAACTCTCTTTAAAGATATTCTATGAGATTTTAGGCCTTTCCCTACCCAGCCAAATTGTTATTTCACATAAAATAAATGCAGAATTATTTTACCTTTCTTCACTTGGTCTCTATTTTACCCGAAGAATACATAGAAATTAATAATCCATTATGATAAAATAGCTGTAATTTATTGTGCTTCAATTAAGTAGCAGGCAATGTGCGAAGCATTATAAAATCTTATCACTAATCACTCATTCCAAATATTGCAAAATAGACATTATTGTCCAGTTTTTCCAGATGAGAAAATTGATACATAAAGAAGAAATTTTCCTAAGCTCTCAAGTATTTTCTGAATCTGAGAAGTGATATTACCCTCATCAAGGGTCTAATAGAAAGCATTCAATAAATGCCAGCTTTGGCTCAGCGCCTGTGGCTCAAGCAGCTAAGGTGCCAGCCACGTACACCTGAGCTGGCGGGTTCGAGTCCAGCCCGGGCCTGCCAAACAACAATGATGGCTGCAACCAAAAAATGACCGGGTGTTGTGGTAGAAGCCTATAGTCCCAGCTACTTGGGAGGCGGAAGCACGAGACTCGCTTGAGCCCAGGAATTGGAGATTGCTGTGAGCTGTGATGCCACAGCACTCTATCCAGAGTAATAGCTTGAGGTTCTGTCTCAAAAACAAAAAAAAATGCCAGCTTTGGCTACAGTGGTTACTATAAAGACAAGTCTCTTTTTAAAGGTAGGTAAAATTGAGGGACAAATAAATAACTCCTCTATCTTTTGGATATGTTTCAGGAGCACGTGAATATTCATCCATTCAATAAACAAACATTTACTGAACATTTACTATGCACTGGGAATGCCAGCGTGAGCATATGAGCAAAGATCTACCACTTCTAAGCTAGTCCAATATTTTTTAAAGTAATAAGCTCCAAGTGTTTACATATATATATATATATATCTAAAACATGCCTGATTTTCCCATTTTCACATGACTTATGTGTTTATTCTGTAGTCAAACACTTTATATATTTTTCACGTTAGAGTTTTTGAGCTGTAAGAGACCTTGGAAATTAGCCCCAAACCTTTCATTTTCTAGGTGATAATACTTATGTCAAAGCTGTGGGAGGCCTGTGCTCTGCCAGGGAGGAAGCTGAGTCCATGGCCCATAGTCAAGGGCTACAAATCACCAGACCCTGGCAAATGAATGGTAAAACCAAACAAAATCAAATAAAAGATAAAGTCAAAATAAATCCCTTGTCATCTATGTTACTGCAAAAGACTTATTAAAAGCAAAAATAAGCATCAAAACAGTAGCTTAAAATGTCCAGGTATGTTACAGCCAAAGCCCCAAAGAAAAACAATCCTTAACGTTTTGGTGTTGGAACAACTCCATACTTCCCATGTCATGATGAGGAAATTGTGGCCAGGGATGTTAAAGGATTGGTCCTGGTCGCCAAGCTGAGATTCAGAAGCCTTGTTTCCATTTTCCTTGGCCCAGGCCTTTCCACTGAACTTAAAAAGAGTCTCCAGTTACCAGCCCTCAGAAGGGCTGGAGGAACTATTTCAGACTATTCCTCTAAACTGGGACGCAGTAAATGGAATAAAATATTGGCTTTGGGGACAAACAGGAAAAGAAGCTCTCGATCAGAGCCCTCTTTCAAAATCCTGAAGTTTGTTTAAAATCTAAAGGAACATCGACAAAAAACGCATAAGCTTTTAAAGACTTCAAAGCTCTTTCTTTACCCCCCCAAATTTTTTTCACACAGTTCTCAAGGATAATCCCATCTCAGAGGTTGGAGACATGGCACCTGGTGCCCATTACAACTTCATTAATCTCTTTGTGGGGCGTGCTGAACAGCCCAGCGACTGTTCTGCGTCATCTATGGAGAAGAATATAAAGTACATCAGATGAGCAAACCGTAGAAGCCAATATCCTTCCAAAAAAACAAGCTCACTCACGCACCATACTCAAAGGCTTAATTTTCATAGAATAGGGTATGATCTCTTGCTAGCTAAAATCCTGAGAGAACCCCTCCGGGAGGCCCACGGACATCTCCCGAGGAGTATTCCGTACATTTCCCTTCTCTGGCTCTGCCTTTTTAAGGACATCCCCTCCATTGTTACTCCCATTTCCTCTATTCAGTCTTTCATTCATTGAGTGTTGATTGCTAGAAGCTGTTGTTAGGAGATAAAGACCCTGGTCCTTTTGAGCACGGAAGTCATCTGGAGAGTGATACAAAACAGACTTGCCTTTTATAAAAACACCCCTGGGTCATTCTGAGACAGGTGGTTCCCAAGCCCCTTTCTCAGCACACCTGCATGGAGGGACATTGGTCCCTTCCCATGTTCCTTCCAATCCTAACCATCCTTCATGCCCCATGGAGCCTTCCACATTGCCTTAGTCATCACTCTCCTTCCTTCTCTAGCATTTAATCAGTGCCTCCCTCAGGACACTGTCTATCTTGCTCTATAGATCCTTTTCAGAAGGGAGATTGTGCCTGACCCCACTGGGCATTCTCTGTAGCACCTGGCACAGTACCCTGTCTAGTAATCACGTGTGTCATGCTTGCTGAATGAAGGGGTCTATTTCTAGACACTGAGTTGCATTTTAAAAGTGGATATGTGATATATAATAATGTTTCATGACTCTGAATGTCTCAAAATGGAGTCACTTAAGACACATGACTCAGGTCACAGTGAAATTGTTAACTCTTGGAAGTGATGCGAACACGCCTGGTGGACTGAGGTGATAAGATAATACCTGCTGTGGCCATACCTGACAAGAAAGTGAAGCCAAAGGGCAGCTGAGATAATGACCACAGATCCTCCTGTGGGGGTGGGAGGCGTAAAACAGCAGAGAAACTGACCATCCTCAAGAACCCCACAGAGGCTCTTTCTTTGAGAGCTGTGAAGCCTCCTCTAGTTTGGCGGTGGAAGCTCTTCTGGGAGAAAAGCAGCAATCACCCCAGTGGGAGCGAGGACAACTAGGCTGATTGGAACCTGACGTGATAATGGGCACATCGGCACTGGCACCAGGGAGCCCGGAGGGTGTTTTCAGAGGTAGAATGCAAGGCCCAGAGCTTCATAGATGAGAATAAGCTGATGATACGGGGCAGACTCTAAATAGCCTGGCTGGAATGTAGCAAAAGATGCTGCACACAGGGTGGTGCCTGTGGCTCAAAGGAGTAGGGCGCCGGCTCCAGACACCAGAGGTGGCGGGTTCAAACCCAGCCCCGGCCAGACACTGCAACAACAACAACAACAACAAAAAGTGATGCACACAGAAGGAAGAGAAATGACTGGGCAAAGGGGAGAAAGGATGGCCAGGACAGTTGCTGGAATGTTCCAGTGGTCAGCTGGGGAACTGAGGAGTGTCAGAGATCAAGGAATTATAGTGAACGGAGCTGGCCACACAACCAGACTGAGGCTCTCTCTCCTCCCCTACGATTCTGTCCCGCCTTGGTCTCCATGGACTGGTGGCTTCTCCTCCACTTAAGGTGTCCACTGGGCTCTGCCTGGCTCCCCTTCTTTGTCCCACAGCCTGGAAGTCTCTGAAGACAGCAAGCTGGGGAAACTGCAGAGTTCAGCTTGCTTGTTCCCCACCTCTTATCTGTCCTTGTGGCCACTCCAGCTGCTAGTTATGTGGGAGCCTGGAGTGGAGAGGGAGCAAAGGAGGGGTGAGACCCCCCTGGAGGACTGGTGCAGCAGGCCGGGTGGGCTGTGGGGTCTCTGTGTGGAGGACTCTGTAGTGGAGGTGGAGAAAGGCAGAGAAGTTGGAGACATTTCTCAGGTAGGGGCAAAGTTTGGTAAGGATGTAGGGTTGAGGGAAAAGGCCGAGTCAAGGGTGATTTGGGGGCTTTTTTCTCCTGTAGAAAGGAAATTCTAACATGAGGTTAGGGTGAGGATTGGATGAGACATGCCTCCTCCGAGTCCTAGACTGTGGTGTGAAGGAGAGCCTGGCTGCTGCTTAAGCTAGCCTACCACCTGCTCATGGGCTCGCCCTGAGCCCATCTCCTCTGAGAAGTTCAAAGTATCTCTGTCTACAAAGCTCAGTCCTTTACAGTCACATTATTTTCTTCTTTCCCATCTTCTCTCCCTGAGCCTCAGCTCAGTCCTCAATTTCTCCCAGAGCTCCTGAATTGAGAAATCTCTGTTAGCTGATAATCTGCTTCCATGACAGCAACTTCCAGCCCTTACATCATCCAGAAAGAGGCTTAGCGGAGGGGTCCAGATCTGCAGGACCCTACCATGGAATGGAATCCATTCCGTGCCGAAGGTGCAGGGTTGGGGGAGAAGGCAACCTTCCAGGACCCTTTCTTAAAATTGTACTTGAAAGAGTTGTTGAGCCTGTTTTCTTATTGGCAAATCTGTGAGTCTGGCTCATGATCACAGCTAACATCATAGGTCTAGGGTTTCTTTGTTTTTATCTTGTGATTCTTATATGAGAATTTTTTATGGTGGTGAAATATACTTTCAATACAGCATATCACACATACATTATCTGAACCATTTTTTTTTTTCTTTTCGAGACAGAGCCTCAAGCTGTTACCCTGGATAGAGTGCTGTGGCATCACAACTCACAGCAACCTCCAATTCCTGGGCTCAAGTGAGTCTCCTGTCTCTGCCTCCCAAGTAGCTGGGACTACAGGCACCCGCCACAACGCCCGGCCATTTTTTTGGTTGCAGCCATCATTGTTGTTTGGCAGGCCCGGGCTGGATTCGAACCCACCAGCTCAGGTGTATGTGGCTGGCGCTTTAGCCCGTTGAGCCACAGGCGCCGAGCCTATCTTAACCATTTTTAAGTGTATAGTTCAGTGGCACCAAGCGCATTCACATTGTGACGCCACCATCAGCACTATCCATCTCCAGAATTCTTCATCCTGCCAAAGAGAAACTCTGTACCCATGAAACAAGTTCCCCCCAGCCTCTGGCAACCCCCATTCTACTTTCTGTCCATATGAATTTTACTCTCATGTTTCTCTTATAAGTGGAATCCTATTTGCCCTGCGGTGACTGGCTTATTTCGCATAGCACAATGCCCTCCACATTCACCCATATTGTAGCAGGTGTCAGGATTTCCTCCATTTTTAAGACTGAGTAATATTCTACAATGTGTACACACATTTTGTTTATCCATTCATCCAACAGCAGATAGTTGGTTTGTCCTACTTTTTGGTTATCGTAAGTAATGTACAAATATCTGTTTAAGGCTCTGATTTCAATTCTTTGGGGTACATACCCAGAAGTGAATTGCTGAATTATACAGTAATTCTGTGTTCATATTTTTTAAGAAACTGCCATGCTGTTTCCATAGTAGCCATACTATTTTACACCTCTGCCAGCAATGCCCAAAGTTTTTGCTTTCCTCTATATTCTCACTAACACTTATTTTCTCTCTCTGTGAGTGAAATAGCCATCCTACTGGCTGTGAAGTGGCATTTCATTGTGGTTGATTTCCATTTCCCCTGTGATGAGAGATTGAATATCCTTTCATGTGGTTATTGGCCATTTATACACCTTCTGTGGAGAAATGTCTATTCAAATATTTTGCCCATTTTGAAATGGGTTATTTGGAGTTTTTGGTGGCTGCTGAGTTGTAGGAATTTTTAATATATTCTGGCTATTAATTCCTTATCAGATACCTGGCTTAGAAATACTTTCTCCTATTTTGTGGGTTACCTTTCCACTCTGTTGATAGCGTCCTTTGTCACACAATTGTTTTGAACTATTATGAAGTATAATTTATCTATTTTTTCTTGTATTGCCTGTCGTCCATTCATAATGTAGGATTCATTTATTTATTTATGTCGAGACCCAGTCTTGCCCTGGGTAGAGTTCTGTGCCACAAACCTCACAGCAACTTTAAACTCGTGGGCTCAGGCGATCCCCTGGACTCAGCCTGCGGAGTAGCTGTGACTACAGGTGCCACAACGCCCTGCTACTTTTTCTATTTTGGGTAGAGATGGGGTCTCACTCTTGCTCAGGTTGGTCTAGAATTCCTGAGCTTACGTTATCCACTTGCTTCAGCCTCCCAGAGTGTAAGGATTACAGGCGTGAGCCACCGTGCCTGGCATAATTTAGTTTCTTGGGGTTTTTTTGAGACAGAGCCTCAAGCTGTCACTCTGGGTAGAGTGCCGTGGCATCACAGCTCACAGTAACCTCCAACTCTTGGGCTCAAGCGATTCTCCTGCCTCCACCTCCCAAGTAGCTGGGATCACAGGTGCCCACCACAATGCCCAGCTAGTTTTTGGTTGCAGCCGTCATTGTTGTTTGGCAGGCCCAGGCTGGATTTGAACCCGCCAGCTCAGGTGTATGTGGCTGGAGCCTTAGCCGCTTGAGCCACAGGCACCGAGCCGTAATTTAGTTTTTAAAAATGATTTTTTTCAAATTCAAATGCTGAAATTGGAGCCGCAATTGTGTCCATTTTTTCAGTTGGAGAAACTATTGAGCAGAGAGATTGATGGGCTTTCTCCATCCCACCACTGGTTAGTAAACTCCAGGCCGAGAATCCATTTCCTGGGCTCTCTCCAGGGCCCTCCCAAACAAGGCAGGTCCCCCAGCGAGGTCCGAAACACACTTCAGAGTAACCAACAGAGACCCTGTAGTTTCCGCAACCCCCCAAATGGAAAAAAGTGCCAGTTTCAGCCTTTTTTTGGCTAGTCAGTCCAAGTTCCCCCCTTACATTCTAAAAAGCTTCTGGGATGGAGAATCCATGAATGTTTTAGAAGACAGAGCAAAGACTTCCCATCAATAGAGTAAATCAGCGGTTGGTCAGCACGGCAAACTGGAAAGCTGCAACCCCTGCCCAGCCAGTGTCCTGCTTGTGGTGCGTTCGTGTGTCTCAGTGGCGTTCAGTCATTTCCACCTGTTGGAGACAGTTCCTCGGCACCTCCCACCCTCCCCATAGCTCCACTCACCACTTAATCCACGTTTTAAAGCAGTAAAGGAAGGGGTCTGCCGAGGGGGGTTCTAAAAGGAAAGGTAGCCGTGGACTTTCTTAATTAAGCACCCAGTGGAGCAGCGTGCTGGCGACAGGCGGGGGCTTATGAACCTCTCCCCAGCCCAGCTTCCTTTCCTAGTAAAGCGGGAGTCAACCTGGTGATTCCAGGGGCGGTGGGAAGAAGAGTAACTTTGCCAGCCAAGGTAGGGTGTGATGGCTTTCTTTCTGGAAGGTCCCAGAGTTGTAATCTTGCTCTGAGTTCTACAGGGACAGGGTCGATAATGGTGATTTAGGATTCTAGCGTCTCGGGCTCTCCCTGGGTGACAGTCGGCGAGCGCTGTCCTTCTGGCATCTACAAGTGCATGCGCTTGGAAGCGCTGAACCCCCGGGATGGGAAGACCTCTAATTGTCCACCGGGCCCTCGGCACCGCTGCTCGCGACCCTGTTGCCCCACGCGCTACAGGTCCTTTGGGGTCCCGGGGCCAGACAGCAGCCGCCCAGCATCTCTCGGCGCACCGAGGGGAACCCTGGACCGACCCGGGAAGGGCTTTCCTTGCGACTCTGTTCCGACGCTGGTCCAGGGGAAGCAAGAGAGACCCGGTGAGGGCGAGGGCGCCAAGGAGAGGAAAGGCGAGAAAGTGCCGGGCAGGGGCAGGCGCGGGCCCAGGGCGGGGCGCGCGGGAGGGCGCGCGGGGGGCGTGGGCGCGGCCGCCCGCGCGCCCCGGCCGGGCCAGGGGGAGGGGCGCTGGCAGGAGCAGCGCCTCCCGCCCGGGGAGAGCGGCGCGCGCGGAGCCCCGCGGCAGCAGAGCGCGGAGCGGGGAGCGAGGGCAGCGAGGGGATCGCGGGCGCGGGCGAGACAGGGCTGGGGCGCGGACGGCCGGCGCGCGGCGCGGCTGCCATGGGCGTGCAGTGACCGGCCGCGCGGGGCGACTTCCTCGGCGGCGCGGCGCTGGCGCGGAGCTCCCTGGCTGGCGGTGCGTCTCATCGGTCACCATGAAAGGTAGGGCGGCGGCCGGCGGGGCGGGCTCCGGGCGCGCGCGGACTCTGCGGGCGCTCCCCGGCTTGCGCGCGGGCCCCGCGGGAGACCTCCAAGTCGGGGTTTGTAGCGCGCGAGGATTTCCCCGAAGCGACTTTGCAGAGTAGTTTGAAGCCCTACGTCGTTGTTTACGGATTTCTGTGTCCAACTTTTTAATTGGAAAAACATGCTGGGCAGAGCGGCCGCGTCGTCATTCCTCCCGGTGGGTTTTCCGCTCTGCCGCGCGCCCCCCGCGCGCCCGGTGCTCTGTCCTCGCCCCCTGTGGCCGCTTCTCCGTCCGGGCAGTCCCGGTGCGGACGACCGGGTGTTTGCTCTGGGACTCGGGATGTTCTCCGTGCGCTCCCCCCACATCTGGCAATGATTAGGTGCCCGCGGAGTTCAGCTGGCCCGGGAGTGCGTTTGGCACCTTCTTCCATCAGATGCGCGGACTGGAAAATAACTGCTCTCCGTCCCGCGTCCCCTCGTGTGCCCGCATGTGTTCGCGGGTGACACAAATCATCCCGTGAATCGTGCCCCGGGCGGTGTCCTCCGCAGGCCGTTTTATGGAAGTGTCAGATGTCATCGTACTTTAAAAAGAATCCCAAGGATTCTTTGCAGGAAAGCCTTCTGTTCAGTGGAAACACGCGGGGTTGTCAGCAGAATCCTGATTTATATGTGAGATAAATAACCACAGGCGCGGGATCAAAGGGAGTCGTTTGGAGATGAGCTGGCGCGGTGTTTACACAGGACTTCTCGCAAGAATTCCCGGTCTTGTGCTGCCACAGCAGTCCCGCGCGGCCCGGGGCTGGGTGCGAAACGCCACCCGACCGCGGCGACCCGGTTTCCAGCCTCCAGAGACCTTGCAGCGCGATCGATCCACTTTGCCCAGTGTGGCTGTCCCGGGGAGGTGTCCAGGGAGCCCCCACGCTCTTGGAAAGTAACTTTTTGGCTCAGGAATATTTTTCTGAAAGTCAGTTCGTGCTGAAGTATCCGGAGCGATGATGTCCTGCCTATTCTATCACTCTGCTTCCAAAGACGTTGTGTCCCCCGCTTTAGGAGACCCCTGACCGGGAGGTGACCGACCACCAAAGATACGGTTTTCCCTCTAGAGAATTAGAAAATGCAGTACTGTGTGCTCCTTCTTTCACCTCCTCAGTTTCTCTCCTCCCATTTATATTCTAGGAACTGTGCACATTCCTTAGCCAGCTCTAAAGAGAGGATCCTCCCTAGAAAGGAAAGAGTTTCACGTGGCTACGAAGTTACTCTGGGGCTCCGTTGCTAACATTTGAGCCAGAAGTGAGGCCTCTCTCTGCTGATCATTCAGGCCAATAGTTTCTGAATTCTTGGAAAGATAAGCCATCTACATACTCCCCACGTGGTTCCTAAAGCCTGAAACTTGCCCTTTGCTTTTTACTGGGTAAAGGCGCATTATTGCAGCTCGGATGCTCTTCAGTTTTAATTCAAATCTGCAATGGAAAACACACCTACAGGTCCTACTAACACATTTTTGGGTGAGATTCATGCTGCATTCGGGGCCAGCTTGCAGACCCCAAGGAGAAGGTTCATGGCTTACCTGTGTGGTCTGGGAGCTGCCTAAAAGCTCCACCTTCAGCCCCAGTAAGGGAGGCTGATCCAGAAACTAGAGGAGTGAATCCCTGGGTAGACTAGACTTTGAAGGCCTCTCATAACATGCAAACATTCTATTAAGAGCTTTGCTTGCCAACTATTACCACATAATCTGCATTCATTTGGCTGGTGGAGGAGGGGACGCTAATAACTTTTTAGTGTCTACTCATAAGTGCCAGCCACTGTGCAGCACCATTTACAAGCACAGTTAATCCTCTCAATAGCCCTTTTAGTAGGTATTTTAATTCCTACATTATAGATGTGGAAACTAGAAGCAATAGGAACTGGTAACTAGGATGAAAGGGTAGGCATCTAAAGACAAGCTTTGCCAGTTTCCCTGTGTTGCTTGGAAAGCTCTAAGACACCAGATATTACAACCTCTGATACAGACTAGAACGAAAGTGAATATCTCAGACAACTAAGTGGCCAAGTTAGTGCCAAAGCCGGGAAAGGGTAGAGCTGAGCAATTGGACCTGAGGCTTCCTTTTTTTTTTTTTTTTTTTGTAGAGACAGAGTCTCACTTTATCGCCCTCTGCAGAGTATCTTGGCGTCACACAGCTCACAGCAACCTCCAACTCCTGGGTTGGGCGATTCTCTTGCCTCAGCCTCCCAAGTAGCTGGGACTACAGGCGCCCGCCACAACGCCTGGCTATTTTTCTGTTTTGCAGTTCGGCTGAGGCCAGGTTTGAACCCGCCACCTTCGGTATATGGGGCCGGCGCCCTACTCGCTGAGCCACAGGCGCCACCCAAGCCTCCCTTTTTTTTTTTTTTTTTTTTGAGACCAAGTCTTACTCTGTTGCCCAGGCTAGAGGGCTGTGGCATTAGCCTAGTTCACAGCAACCCCAGACTTCTGAGCTCAAGCAATCCTCCTGTCTCAGCCTCCCCTGGACCTGAGACTTCTAAAGCCAAGTTGCTTTTACCAAGTGGGATTATTCTGATCATTTGCTGTAGGTAACCAACCCAAGGTTTTCTCAGGGTTCCTGATGATGTTGCATAATTGTTAACTCACTATGCTTCAGAAAGCCAATGTTCCATTAGAATTTAACTTTGCTAAATGATAGAAAGCAATGACAAGCCTTGCAAAGTATTAACCTAAAACTTTTTTTTTTTTTTTAACTGAGACAAGATCTCACTCTGTCACTGGGACTGGAGTACAGTGGCAACATCATAGCTAACTGCAACCTCAATCTACTGGGCTCAAGTGATTCTCCTGCCTTAGCCTCCCAAGTAGCTAGGACTACAGGTGGGAGTCACCTCACCACGTTGATTTTTTAATTTTTAGTAGAGATGGGATATATTGCTCAGGCTGGGACATTTTTTAACCCAAATAGAAAGTCAGTGGACTCTATAGAAGCTAAAGAAGTTCATTTGTCAAAGCATATGTTCCTGTGCAAGTCAGATGTCTTCTTAGGGTACCTGTTTGACTTTCTAATTCTGAGGTTTAAATTAAACCTTGGACATACTTTGTAATCCCCTAGGCCTTGAGCCGTGAGCCTTGCTGCCACCTATCTGTTGCATTCAGCAAACATCTGTCTCGGTTCTATTTCCCCCTTCCCCGAAGTCCCAAGTACCAAAATAACGACATCATTATATATTCTCCAGAAGAAAATTACTTGCCCCATTGCTGCAATGCTTGAAGTCCTCCAAATTGATTAAAACATGAAGTTGTTTAGATTTCTTTCCAATTTCATTTTCAATTAGCTGTACTACACCATAAATCTCATGGTTTCTGGGTAAATGTTCAAATTCTTCATGAAGGAATCTGACTCCTCTGGAATTGGATATGTTATTACTAATCACATTCCCAGTTCTGGATGGTGGGAATATTGGTGAGTTTCAGCAAAGCAGCACTTGTGGCCTAAGAGATGAGCAACAGCGGCTACTACCACTCTGGACCACAGAAGTCCAAACTACTGCTCTAATTCAACACAAGGAGGAGCCTGGTGCCACCAAGACATACGTTCAGCTGCTTGTTTTTGCATTTTTGTATGTAAACGTTTCTGAAATACCGTTTGGCAGTAATACCTTTATAGTGTACTAGTAAGCAGTGTATGGCTCCTGCCCTCTGTGGACTCATAGTCTCCTGGCTTTCCCAGTGTCTCTCTAAGCTAGTGGTTCTCAACCTTCCTAAAGCCGCGGCCCTGTAACACAGTCCCTGAGGGTCACGGCCCACAGGTTGAGAACTGTTGCTCTAAGGTATCTTGTTCTTAACTGGGATAAGCAGACAAGTAGGGAGGGGACTGCGGTTAACATTGAAAAAATCATGTTTTCTAAAGGGAAATGGAAACAAAATAAGGTCTCTTTCCCTTCACTGATTGGGAATCAAGACTGCTCGTCCTCTGGGAGGCAAATTTACAATCTAATTATACTTTTGAGTTTTCATTAGTTTGGGGATGCTTGACATTCTTAATCTGAGGTTTAATTATTGTTAAGTATAGATCTTCTCTGTGGTCGCCTATGCAATTTCCCAGGATTGTTCCCATACCTCCCCACTCTAATTCGGTTGCTAAGTGGCTCACTGATAATGGTATGAAGAAGAAAAGTTAGCAAGGGCCTGGTGTGTTGGTGCATGCCTGTAATCCCAGCACTCTGATAGGCCAAGGTGGGTGGATTGCTTAAGCCTGGCTCTACTAAAAAAAAAAAAAAATAGAAAAAATTGTTGGTGTGCACTTATAATCCCAGCTATTTTTTTTTTGTTTTTATTTTTGAGACAGAGTCTCATTTTGTCATCCTCAGTAGAGTGCTGTAACATCACAGCTCACAACAACCTCCAGCTCTTGGGCTTAGGCGATTCTCTTGCCTCAGCCTCCTGAGTAGGTGGGACTATAGGCGCCTGCCACAACTCCCAGCTATTTTTTGCTTGTAGTTTGGCTGGGCTTGGGTTCGAACCCATGACCCTCGGTATATGGGGCTGGCGCCCTACTCACTGAGCCACAGGCGCCGCTCATAGACCGGCTGTTTGGGAAGCTTAGGTATGAGGATCTCTTGAGCCCAAGAGTTTGAGTTTGCTGTGAGCTGTGATGACACCATGGGACTCTACTGACTGAGTGAGACAATGTCTCCAACAAAAAAAAAAGTAAGAAAAAAAGAAAAGCTAGCAGATGATAAGGGAATGTTTCATTTTCCTAATAAATGATTGCCCTCACTAAGATATTATATCAAAACAACTCATGTAACTGCTGCCAAAGTAAGCTAAATGACCCCTGAAGTATTGGTTTTCAAATGGGAAAATACATTTTGTGATAGAAAAAGTATGCTTCTCTTTGGGTAAACCCAGCATGTGGGCGATCTCTTAGGGAGGCAAGTCAGACCTCCACATCTCGTTAGGTCCTGTGCTGGTCTATGTGCTGGACTCCACTAGATATTGGATGAGCAAGGTAGACAAGGACTGACCATCTGCACTCCTGTAATAACTTTGCCTCTGAGGGCCGAATAATTGATATGCTTTGTAGCCAGTCACTAGAGGAGATGCTTTCAACTGGAGTTCCAGAGATAAAGCAGATTCCAGGGCTGCTGCCCCGTGAAGCTTATCTTCAGGGTTTGGCTTTTGGCTGATTGAATGCATGTGGCTGACCCACTGTCACCATCAACTCCAAAAACAGTTCCTGCACAATTCTTGCTGACAGCTTTGTCATGAAACAACAAAATATTGTGTGAAGTGGCATTTTTCAAGAACAGACTGTGACACCAGAGGGTGATCAGTAAAAATAACAAATATAAATATTTTAAACAAGGGTCAGGGAGATACAGATACTCTTCATAGAAAGTATTTTATTCTTTAATGCTGACCACCACAGCAAAAGCTTAAAGCTTAAAGGAAGTAACTTTTGAATCAAGCAATGACTTGATTTCTCTTGGAGTGACATTTGAAGAACCAAACCCATTTGGTATCTTGACAGAGGACTTTTCATAATGACAACATAAAGAGGTGAAAGCCAATGTAAACAGAAATTCCTAATCTCAAATTAAGATTCCAAGGAGTTCTTGGGAGCTCTCTTAACCTCAAAAGTTATCTTAAATAATCAGTATTCTTGGCTCAGTGCCTGTAGCTCAGCGACTAGGGCACTAACCATATACACCAGAGCTGGTGGGTTCAAACCCAGCCCAGTCCTGCCAAACAACAATGATAACTACAACCAAAAAAAAAAAATAGCCAGGCATTGTGGCAGGCACCTGTAGTCCCAGCTACTTGGGAGGCTGAGGCAAGAGAATTGCTTAAGCCCAAGAGTTCGAGGTTGTTGTCAGCTGTGATGCCACGGCACTCTACCCAGACTCTGTCTCCCAAAAAAAAAAAAATAATAATAATAATAAACAGTATTCTTAAAAAATATAAAATAAATGTATTTTTCAGCAGTTAAAAGATTTAAAACTAAATACACTTACCAAACTTGGCTATATTAACCATGAAGCCTTTATGCTTACTGAATGGCTTGGTCTTACAGGTAAAACTCAGTAACGTATGAAGTGTTATTCTGTAGCCTGGAGGCTGGATGTTTGACAATCTAACTTGTCTTTGGCTCTGTGGAAGAAGCCGCACTTCTTGGCACGTCAGTCATTTTCTTAGACATAGAAATGTTAAGGAAGTAGCTGATGTTTATAAAACAATTTGTTATTCCAAGGTAAAATAGTCCAACTTTAAAGTAGACAATATATACATTAAGATATAATCGTCTCATTAAATATACTTATGCTTAGTGATGCCAGGTGTTGAACTTGATCATTTTTGTGGCGTGGCGTGGAGTATGGGCTCTGAAACCAGAGACCCTGGGGACTGCTGGCAAAGTACTTAACTCCCTGAGGCCTCAGTTTCTTTATCTGTTAAATGGGGGAATAATAATTGGAATCTGCCTGATAGACTTGTTTTGAGGCTTAAATATATTGGCATAGATCAGTTGTTTAAAGTGGTGTCGACAACACAATAGGAACTCAAGATGTTTTAGTTCTTGTAATACTGTATTATTGTAATGTTCTGCTTCCTCCAGGCAGTAAGTTAATTGCTAGTCATCAACCATCTGTGTTAATTTAATCAAGCTATGCTATGTAGTTTAGATTCTGAAGGCAACTTTTCCATTTTGAAATTAATTTTCCAATTGCAAATGTGTTAAAACCGACTGCAGGGGCAGGAGGAGTAAGTTGTGGTCTATGTGGGGAAGGGTGTTAGTATTGGTCGAGTTCCAAATACCACTGTGGCTATCCTCTTTATAGTGAGGATGGTAGTCAAAAATCAGCCCTACTCAAAATGCAAGGACCACAGGGTGAAGTTTAACTGTCGTAATGGCACAGTTTTCCTGTTCATCATCATAGTGGTAGAAGGTTGATGAATATATGTAAATATATTTACCTAGGAGCACTAAGTTTTATAGGAGTGCTATTGTTTATGTGTCTACTGATGATGACATACTGTTCTTAAAGATCTGTGTTTCAAATCAAGTATTAAGTTATGTTCAGTGAAGATATGACATCAAGGAATCACAAAATCATATTCATTTCTAACAGGTATTGGGACAGATGTATGCAGAAGTATGTTTTTCAGCCATATGACATCATGTCTGTTTCATACTTGTGAATAGTGTTAATTTTCCATTAAGCTGTCATTTTCCCAGTTTATTTGTTATTTACAATTGGGCCACCAAGTCCTAACTTGCTTTCATGTATTCTTTAGAGAAATATTTAGTATGTACTTTCTATGTGCAAGGCACTGTAGAAACATCATATAAAATGAATAAAATATAGTCTCTGTGCTCCAGAGACTTGCATTCTGATAGGCAGAAAAAGATTTGTGCATCAGACTCCAACATAGAAGAGGTGCAGTCACTCTGAACACAGGGACATTTTCATCTGGAGGAGAGATTTGAGCTGATTCATTATCTTGAATTTTATTGCATGTTTTAGATGCTAATGGGGTAAACATCATTAAAGAAAAACGTTTTTAGAGAGAGGCCAAAGGTGCATCAGGGCCACCATGAGATCTCTAAGTGTGGCATTTTAGTGTGGGAGGTGAGAGGAAATCAAAGTTTTCTTGAACTTAAGTCTATTAAACTCAAAATTTTGGTCCATCATTTGTAATTAATTATGGTATAATGCTTTGACATAATTGTTTAGCTAATCAAAATATAAACTTGTGAACTTGAAACAAAAAGATGTATCAGTGTTGTTATTTTTAAACAAAGGCCACTTTTGTGCCTCTAGAGAAATAGATGGTGTTTGTTTCTCTTGCCAAGTCACCCAGGCAGCTGAGGCCCTTTCAAGGTCCTTAGGAAATTTGAGGCAGGAATTCAAGTCCTCATCCTGACTCTTATTATCATAATTAACATGATTGGACAAGAGTGGTCCTCATAGAAGGAAGGGAAGCACATCACCTTCCCTGTAGATACCCATGAATGATGGACACAGGTGTCAAGGTTCTGAATGTCATATTCGCTCTTAACTCTCTAAGACTGTAGGGAAATCTGGTTTAGCCCCCACTATCAATTTAGAGTGAAAAGTGACAAAAACACTCTTTAATTTTGTTTGATTCTAAAGGGAGGAACAAATTACCTATGTCTCTATCCCAAAATCCAGTTTTTACAAGCACCAGAATTATAAGTTATGCCATAAATTGGAGTCATATCTCTAAGTTTGACTTTAACAAAAACCTGTATCATTGAATGAAAAACTGATCCCATTGTTGCAAAACACAAAATTCATAAAGCAAGGTGGCACCTGTGGCTCAGTGAGTAGGGCGCCAGCCCCATATGCCGGAGGTGGCAGGTTCAAACCCAGCCCCGGCCAAAAACCGCAAAAAAAAAAAAAAAAAAATTTAAAAAAAATTCATAAAGCAGCCAAGTAATTGAAATAAATCTTCTGTACTACTTTTGAATAATCTACAAATATTTAAATTGCTATACATTCCTTCATTCATTTGGAGCAATTGAATGGAAGGCAGATCTAATTACCCGCCAAAATGTCCTAAACCTCAGACACTTTATTACACTGCATTGAACTCATTCACTTGCAGAATACTTAATAACTATGTTCCAGAAATGCCAGCGGGTGGGGGTGGGGTAGGAAACTGTGCAGGGAGCCAGATAAAGTTTTATATTTATAAAACTATAAATCCAGGACACATACCCCCGATTTCCCGATCAGGGTTAAATTAAGATGAAAGAAACAGCTTTCTTTAGTTTTACAGTCCAAAATACATTAGGATTAATTATCTTCAATATGAAATAGAATATTTCAATGCCACTTTGGTGAAGCCCAAATACAACCCAGCCTTACATGTTACTCTTTTGTTAATCAGACTTTCCTGCTGGACCTCTCCCCCGAATAGTCACCCTAGTCTGGGATTTCTGCATCTTTTGAAACCAGATGATTAAAGTGAAACACCTAAAGCGATCCTGTATTTCATGAACATTCAGGTCTTGGAATATTTATTTTGGACTCGAAAGCATGGTAGCTGTTATCATTGCCTCTACCTTTTTACTTCAAAGAAAACTCATATTTGTTTTAAGCAGCCTGTACATGCTGGGTGTTTTCCATTTATCTGTTTACATTTCCCTCCCCAAAATGTGTGCGAAAGGAATTATTGGTTCTGTCTTATAAGGGAATGAGAAGCAGTTGCAAGCTTATGTTGCCAGTACAAGGTGAAGCTGGTCTTCAAACCCAGGTCTTTCAATTCCAAAGCCCCAGCTCCACCATTAATTACATCAGCCTCTGCTGTTAGAATGGAAATCTTCCAGAATATCATAGCACCATCAAGGGGATACTTGAAATGGAAAGCAACTTGGTGACACACTGTGGAACCCATAGTTCCTGCATGAAGGAACTCCTTGGGGTACTTGTCCAGTAGAGGATGGCTGTAGAGTCAGGAGTCCGGATGGCACTGGGCATCTGGGCCTGGGGGTGCAGGCCATGGGACAACTTTCAGGAATGCTCGGAGCAGAGGCTGCTTGCCAGCTGGTTGGAAACAGTTAAATCTTTCAACATCTAGTGGGGCTATGCTGTTTTGCTCTAAGCATAATAACACACACACACAGAGTGAACAAAAGTGGGAGATGCATCCAGGTAAAAACTACAGCTGATGGAGACGCGTATGGAGGCAGCACCACTGAGCCCAGTTTGGAAGAGGAGCCTAAATTCGGCCTGGTCCCTGTCCACAGTCCTTCAGCCTGGCTCTGAAATCAGTCTGAATTTGCCGACTTGTTCAGTTTGGCATTTGTTGGAAACCTACTTTATGCCGTGTATTCGGGGCTCCAAGTTCAGACTTTTTCTTCTGTTGTTTCAGGTTGAACTCCACACTCTGACCCTTTGGGTACCTCGTCTGGTCATTAGCATCTGCAAGCCCTGAATACTTTTGTCTACCCGGCTTATCTTCTATTCATATTCCTTTATTTTTATCAAACTTATGGATATATGTAGTTTCAAGAATCAAATAATAATCATAGGTTTGTTTTGGAAAAAGCCTTGTTTCCTGCTCAAGGGACCTTCACTCATTATTTTCTTTTTCTTTTTCTTTTTCTTTTTTTTTTGGAGACACTCTCACTTTGTCACTCTCAGTAGAGTGCTGTGACATCATAGCTCACAGTAAACGACATCATAGCTCACAGTAAACTCAAACTCTTGGGCTCAAGCGATTCTCTCTCTCTCTCTCTTTTTGAGACAGAGTCTCACTTTGTCACCCTTGGTAGAGTGTCATGGTGTCACAGCTCACAGCAACCTCAAACTCTTGGGCTCAAGGGATTCTCTTGCCTCTGCCTCCCAAGTAGCTGGGACTACAGTTGCCCATCTGCCACAGCGCCCAGCTATTTTTAGAGACAAGGTCAGGCTGGTCCAGGAGCTACCCACCTCAATTTCCCAGAGTGCCAGGATTACAGGCGTGAGCCACTTTAACCTGAGCCCATTTATGAATTTCCATCCCCCTAAAGGCAGCCTCTTGGCGACTTTTTTCTACCATTTTCTTTTGGCATTGATTTCTCTTTCAGTTACCTACTGATGCCTAACAAACGATCCCGAAACTCTGCAGCTTAGAATAACACCTGCTTTTCTGCTCACAGTTCTGTGATTGAGGGACATGTGGCTTCCCACAGCAGTCTGGAGAATCCCAGGGAACGGCTGGATGGTTGAAGGCTGCCTGGAGTCAGTCTCTCTCTCTCAGGAGCCTGGCATCCCAAGTGGTTCTCTCTCCAAGTGGCTTCTAGTCCCACAGGGTAGGCAGACTTTTCACAGGCTTCTGGCTCCCTAGACTGTGAAAACAGAAGTCCCAGGGCTCACCCAGATTCAAGGGGAAGGAAATGGACCAGGGCGTGGAAGGCTGGAAAGAATTCATTGCTGGTAACCTTTGTAGGACCAGCTCCCACAACCCCTGTTCTGAGACAAGCATACTCTTGTTCATTTTTCTTTTTTTTAAATTGTCGCTGTTATATATTGACCTTCACACCAAATGAGGGTTTAGTCCTCTTCCACCTTCCCCCTCCTTACAGCCCTCACAGACACCCCCTCCTCCCTCCATCCTTCCCAATACGGTTGCGGTGGAATCTCCCCAGGGCTGATACCATCGTGAAGTCATTGCTATTCACAGCCAAGTCCACTTCCTTCCTGGATAACTTCTTCCCCAACCTTCCCTGAATTAATAATCCTCTTGCTGTTTTGTTTGTTGACCTCCCAGTGTCTATGTCATGATTCGTCCTCAGAGCCCCTTTCACGTTCCCAAATCTCCCTTCAGTGTGTTCAGACCTTTCAAGTATTATCTCATTTTTATCCTGGAGCTACGGGACTTGGGGTTAGGGTCAGGCTAGGGTGTCTGCACACAGACAGATGCACCCACTGAACACACTAGGTGTGTTTCACCTGAATGCATTTTCCAATACCTTTTTAAGACAGATGTGCAAGGGAGGTACAGATTTAGGGACTCTGTCCATCTGAAAAGGTCGTTATGTTACTAACTCATTGAATGGAGAATTTTTCTGTATTGGAAATCATTTATGTTTAGAATTTTGAAAGCATTGCTCTATTTTCTTTTAGCTTCCAGCTTTGCTGCTGGGAAGTGTGAAGCTATTCTTTTTTTCTCTTTTGAATTCCCGCAAGTGTTCTAGCCTCCTCCCCCCAGAATCTGGAAGTTTTTAGGATTTTCTTTTTGTCCCCAGTGTTCTGAAATTCCATGCTGATGTGCCTTACAGCAGCTCTCTTTCCTCTCTTCGTGCTGGGCAGGGCTGGGCCCTGCATTCTGGAGACTCACGTTCTTCAGAGTTGGAAAGTGAGGCTCAGCAACTCCTCTGATGGTGCCTCCTCCTGTTCTTCTTACCGGAACACCTGTATTTGAGTATTGGACCCCTTAAATTGACTCTCCAATTTTTTCTTTTCTTTTCTTTTCTTTTCTTTTTTTTTTTTTAGAAGTATGAAGCTTGCAAGAGGCGGACTAATCTTAACTGCAGGGTAGCCCTGAGCCCCCTCCACAACGGCTATTTATTTATTTACTTATTTATTTTTTTAATTAATTCATTTATTTTTGGGGGAAGATGAATGAATGTATCAATGAACAAACACAGTCCCCTCCAGGGCAAAGTGAATGAATGCATCAGTGAATGGACACAGTCCATTCATGGAGTTGAGGCCCAGGAAATTCACATGAAACTGACCTAGGCATAGGGAATGGGGGTTCCACATTTAGCCCCAAGTGCAAAGTGAAGACACTGAGGCACAGCTGTCTCCTCAGCAGTCGTCCGGCCTTTTTGGCTATTGGAGCCTCCTGTGGGGGTTGGAGGTCCCCCTCCTTGCCTGTCATCGAGCCCGCTGGTTCTTCAGCTGGCTGCCGCAGCACTGGCACCGCCAAGGAGGAGGCGGCAGGTCTCTCTAATTTTTTCTTTTCTTTACTCTTTTCCATGTATTTGCCTCTCTTCTGCTTGCTGTAGTATTTTGACTTTGTCTTCCCACCCTTCCACTGAGATTGTATTCCTCTGATCACTTTTTTTTTTTTTTTTTGTAGAGACAGAGTCTCACTTTATCGCCCTGGGTAGAGTGCCGTGGCGTCACACTGCTCACAGCAACCTCCAGCTCTTGGGCTTAAGCGATTCTCTTGCCTCAGCCTCCCTAGTAGCTGGGA
>CAUYON010161861.1:0-14063 GCA_963573935.1 Arctocebus calabarensis | reverse complement strand
GTCATTGTTGTTTGGCGGGCCCGGGCTGGATTCGAACCCGCCAGCTCAGTGTGCATGGCTGGTGCCTTAGCCCGCTAAGCCACAGGCGTTGAGCCGCATATATTAATATATGTCCATTTAGGTTTAGAATTGTAAAAGCATTGTCCTTTAAGGGGGAAATTAATTTAGGGGCCTAAATATATTATGGAATAAAATGCTTAATAGCAGTTACTATTTAAAATCACAAGACATTAAACCCAGATCTTCCCTGAATAGGAGACTGGCTTGGGCGAAAAGAATATTACCCACGTCTGCGGAGTTCAACAACCCTTTTTATGTCCATCATAAAGCTTTCTTTGTTTTCTGCACTTTAACACGTCTACAAATCCCTTCTCTCTCTTCTTACAAAGATTAGGGAATGTAAATGCCTTTAGTTTTATACCTCTGATTTTACTCATCCTCTCTTCTCTCTGGAAAAGAAGATTCCATTTGGTCTAGGAAGTCATTGCCCTCCATGTCCCTCAGAGGCTCTGGTGAGTCTGCCCTCTCCTCTTGGGACCTGCCCAGTCCCAGGTCTCTCTCTGAGGCTCCCCACGGCTCCTGTGCTAACGCGCTCCCCTCACCGCCTTCTGCATGCCTCCTTGTACCTCTGGCTTTGCAGTTGCCACCTGCCTTTAGGTTCCAGGCTGGACTCCATTCCACTCCGCGCTGCCCAAGGAACTGAGAAGACCAGGTGATTTCTCTGCTCAGATGGAGATTTCAGCGGTTCCTTAATGCATCTGACATAAAGCCCAAATCCTGTCGGAGCCCCTAGTCTAATTCAGTGTGACCAGGATCCAAATTTCCATCCTCATTTTGCTCTTTGATTTGGGCAGCTGGTTGAAGAGATTCTGCTTGTGTCTTTCCCTTCTGGAGTGCTTTTAGATTGATTTGTAAAGGCTCTGCTCATGTTCTGTTTTCTTCACAAAGCCTTTCTGAATTCATCTCTATTTCTGTAGGACTTTCTTTATAGCACTGTTTTGATACTGTGCACATTTTGGCTCAATGCAGGTTTTCCCTGAGTGTTTTTCAAGACAAGATGAATTTCAGGTTGAAAGAATAGCCTGTGACATCTGAGAGGTTTCACATACAGAGAGCTGCACTCCTGTGCCTTTTCCCCTGTGTAAGGGATAGCAGTGTATTAAAAGCACAGTCTTCCCAGAACTAACTTACCATAGAAAAACATTTTTTCTCTTCCAAAATAGGATCATGCAGTACAAAATGTTTTGGAAATACCCTGCTTTAGACTTGATTCTTTGTAGACTTGTCTACTCTAGAGATTGGAAGCTCTTTGAAGGCATCTCCTGGGCTCTGTTCGTTTTTCCTGCCTTTATTTTATTTTTTATTTTTTAATTTTCGGAGACAGAGCCTCAAGCTGTCGCCCCAGGTAGAGTGCTGTGGCATCACAGCTCACAGCAACCTCTAACTGCTGGGCTTATGCGATTCTCTTGCCTCAGCCTCCCAAGTAGCTGGGACTGTCGGCACCTGCCACAACACCTGGCTATTTTTTGGTTGTAGTTGTCGTTGTTTGGCGGGCCTGGGCTGGATTTGAACCCACCAGCTCTGGTGTATGTGGCTGGTGCCTTAGGTGCTTGAGCTGCAGGTGCCAAGCCTCTCCTGCCTTTAGCATCTAGTAGATATTTAATGTTTATTGAATGAAGTCATATTGTAAGATCAAGGATGATTTTTCTTTGGAGGCCTGAAGTACAAGTATTATAAAGAAAAGATGGCTCACTATGTGCTGTGACCAGCACATACATAGTAGGTGCTCAATAAATGTTGAAGAATATTGAATAAGTGTCATGCCTTTAAAGTGGTGCTGTTAAGACGGTGTTTTTCTCATTTGAGCTAGCAGGTTGTGTACGTTTTCCTAATTGTTGTGTATGTGTGTTAAATAATCCAGAAAAGAGAAAGTGGGAGAAAGCAGCCTGGTTTTCTAGGGTTTCCCTCCAACTTTAAATTTTTGTAATTCTTTGTTTAGGTGTGCTATGGTTTAATGAAACAGTTACAAATAAAACGCCAGCCTTATTTAAAAACAAGGCTCTGATAAATTTTTTTTTTTTTTTTTAAAGACAGAGTCTCACTATATTGCTCTGGGTAGAGTGCTGTGGCGTCACAGCTTATAGCAACCTCAAACTCTTTTGGGCTTAAACGATTCTCTTGCCTCAGCCTCCCAGGTAGCTGGGACTACAGGTGCCCGCCACAACACTTGGTTGGTTTTTTTTTTTTTTTTGCAGTTGTCATTGTTGTTGAGCTGGACTGGGCCGGGTTCCAACCCACCGCCCTTGGTACATGTGGTTGGTGCTGTAACCACTGTGCTACAGGTGCTACCCAAGGCTCTGATAAATTGATGATAGGTAGTGGTGATAGAATAGTGTACTACTGTACTACTGGTTTGGTGCCTGTGGCTCAAGCAGCTAAAGCCCAGCCACATACCTGAGCTGCCAGATTCGAATCTAGTCCAGCCCGGGCCAGCCAAACAACAATGACGGCTGCAACCAAAAAAAAATAGCCTGACGTTGTGGCAGGAGCCTGTAGTCCCAACTACTTGGGAGGTGGAGGCAGGAGAATCACTTGAGCCCAGAAGTTGAATGTTGCTATGAGCTGTGATGCCACAGTGCTCTACTCAGGGCAAGCTTGAGGCTCTGTCTCAAAAAAAAAGAATAGTATACTACAAAATGCAATATTTTAAAACAGAGATCCTTATTGGAGGTAGTGTTTTACTCACTGGTAGAGTTATTATATCCTTTTCTTGAGTACGTCACATCCAGTGAGCTACCCCTACATGGCTGTGCGGACTCTACTGCTGATGAGTCTGTACCTACCCTCTTAGCTAAGGCAAAAGGACAAATGGTTCACTGTTAGTCATTTCTGTTAAAATTGACAAACCGGGGCTCAGCGCCCATAGCACAGTGGTTATGGCACCAGCCACATATACTGAAGGTGGCAGGTTCGAACCCCGCCTGGGCCAGCTAAACAAAGACAACTGCAACAAAAAATAGGGGGGTTGTTGTGGCGGGCACCTGTAGTCCCTGCTACTGGGGAGACTGAGGCAAGAGAAACGCTTAAGCCCAAGAGTTTGAGGTTGCTGTGAGCTGTGATGCCATAGCACTCTACCCAGGGTGACATAGTGAGACTCTGTCTCAAAAACAAAACAAAACAGAAAACAAAACTGGCAAACCAGTAACAACCACAACTGCCACCACAACAAAAATCTCCAACTGGTAGTGATGCTGTGTTCCCAGAGCAGCCTGCCTTCTGAAAACTGTTTTTTATTGGGGATGCCTGTACAGGCATGTCGTGCCCACATGTAAACATTTGTAAGCACCACATAACATGGGCATGAATATTCACAATATCCCTACTTTGAATTCTGACATGAGTGCTTCCTGCACTTGTTACAGTTGAGTTTAGTAGACAGCATGGAATTTAACCCCTTTCTGTGTTCCTGAAAGCAGGTCCATTCTATTTCATTAGATGGGAAGAATTTCTTCCTTAGAAGAATGTTTTGTGTTTGGTTGAGGAATCATTCATTCTGTGAGCTACTAGAATTCTAAAAGTCTTTTGAATTCTATTTATTTATTTATTTTTGAGACAGAGCTTCAAGCTGTCACCCTGGATAGAGTGCTGTGGTGGCACAGCTCACAGCAACCTCCAATTCCTGGGCTCAAGCGAGTCTCCTGCCTCCACCTCCCAAGTAGCTGGGACTACAGGCGCCCATCACAACGCCCGGCCATTTTTTGGTTGCAGCCGTCATTGTTTGGCGGGCCCGGGCTGGATTTGAACCCGCCAGCTCAGGTGTACATGGCTGAAGCCTTAGCCACTTGAGCCGCAGGCGCCGAGTCTGAATTCTCTTTAAATCTTTTTTCCTCTGTTGTTTTTCTCTTAGGCTCCAACCAGGAATGGAGACGCCGCTGGATGTCCTGTCCCGGGCAGCGTCTCTGGTGCATGCTGACGACGAGAAACGTAAGTCGTAAGTCAGAAATCTGCCCGTCTCAGTGGTTTCCATCCGTACCTCTTACCTCTGGGACTTTAATAAAAATCACAAGCTTCTCTTCGTGGTTCTGTGACTGTTTGCTGTTAATTTTGGTTGTTTTCCTCAGAGATAACAGCTTGGCATCCTTATTTTTATTTTCAAGTACCAGAATGTGTAAGTATTATAACTGGCATTAAATTTCAGATACTTGGGGGTTTTAGTTTGTGTGTTTTTGAGATTGGGGGGGGGGTTCTCCCTATGTTGCCCAGGCTTGCCTTAAATTCCTGGGCTCAAATGCGGACGGTGGTATTGAACTGGTGCTTTAATGTTGGGTGCTAGAATGTAGATGGTTAACTGTAGGTCCCTTTCCGTCACAGCTTACACAGTGGTCTGGCCTGATGGTATTCCTTACGTGTCCCTAGAAGTTGACATAAATATGTGTTGGTTGATAGGCTAATTGACCATAGGAGCACTGGAGACCAAGGGTCATTGGAGATGGTATCATTGGAAATGTGCTGTACATGCCATAATGGGTTTTCCTGTCTCGTGAAAATCCTGTTTGGGTATCTGAGAGACAATAAACGGGTGGGGGGTGGGGGTGGTTCACTAAGGTGGCAGAGGAGGGCACAGGAAAGAGAATATCAGATTGGAAGATGTTTGCAGCTTGTTATAGAGATTTTCTTCTGCTCATCCTAAACTATATTTGTTTTTAAATATTCTCGTTCAAAGTTAAAATTACTTGCTGAACTGTATTGTAAGAATGACTGTTTTATGTGGAAATAGGGTCGAGTGTTCTTTTTCTAAGTGTAAAATGTTAATAGCAAAAGCAATTTAAGGAGGTTGTGCTTTTATGCATTATAAATTCTCAACGATGTGCTACTTTCCAGTTTACTTCTTTTTTTTAAAAGTTCACTAGCATTTTTTTTTTTTAAATAAACAACTTTATTTTGCATTTTTTGGCCAGGGCCAGGTTTGAACCCACCACCTCTGGTATATGGGGCTAGCGCCCTACTCATTGAGCCACAGGTGCTGCCCAGTTCATGAATATTTTAATATCACTCCATTGTTTAGGCATATACCAATTTTTAGCATAATCACATATTTATAGCTAACATGAATTCAAAAGGAAGTGTGTACTTTTTATTTTTTTGTTTGAGACAAGAGTCTTAACCTGTCACCCTGGGTAGAGTGCTGTGGCATCACAGCTCACAGCAACCTCCAATTCCTGGGCTCAAGTGAGTCTCCTGCCTCCACTTCCCAAGTAGGTGGGACAACAGGCACCTGGCACAACGCCTGGCCATTTTTTGGTTGCAGCCGTCATTGTTTGGCAGACCCGAGCTGGATTGAACCCGCTAGCTCAGGAGTATGTGGCTGGCGCTCTACCCTGTTGCGCCGACCTTTTTTTTTTTTTCTTTTTTTCTTTTTTGTAGAGACAGAGTCTCACTTTATCGCCCTCGGTAGAGTGCCCTGGCATCACACAGCTCACAGCAACTTCCAACTCCTGGGCCCAGGCGATTCTCCTGCCTCAGCCTCCGAGCAGCTGGGACCACAGGTGCCCACCACAACGCCTGGCTATTTTTCTGTTTTGCAGTTGGGCCGAGGCTGGGTTTGAACCCACCACCTTCTGTACATGGGGCTGGTGCCCCACCTGATGAGCCATGGGTGCTGCCCCCTCATTTTTTTTTTGCAGTTTTTGGCCACGGCTGGATTTACACCCACCACCTCTGGCATATGGGGCTGGCACCCTACTCCTGTGAGCCATAGGCACCGTCCAGAAATGTGCATTTTTTAAAATACTAACACAAATCAAGACATGATTGCCATCATTAAATCTTAATCTTCAGAGAACAACATCTCCACCGGGCGGGCTTAATGACACTCAGATTCTACCAATTTTTTTTTTTTTTTTTTGTTAAATCACAGCTGTGCGTACATTAGTGCAATCAAGGGGTACAATGTGCTGGTTTCATATACAATCTGAAAATGTTTTCATCAAACTGTTTAACATAGCCTTCATGGCATTTTTTTTTTTCTTTTCCAGTGGTAAGACAGAATTTATTTACAGAAAATAATACAGAAAACACTAAAGCTCCTGGTAGAGAGAGAGAGAGAACTCAAGTGGGGAGAGAAAAGCTCACTCCGTTTCTCTCCTGGTCTTTCCCCGTCTCCCCCTATAGGCTTTTAGTCTGGGGTATATATAGGTGTATGGGTTCCTTGGCCAGGAAACGAATGAATACAGTCCCTTATGCCAGGGGCAAGGTGAATGAGTGTATCAATGAATGGACACAGTCCATTCTTGGAATTGAGGCCTAGGAAATTCACATGAAATTGACCTAGGCATAGGAGATGGGGGTTCCACATTTAGTCTTAAGTGTAAAGTGAAGGAGACACCAAGGCACAGGTGTCTCCTTGGCAGTTGTCTGTCCTTTTTGGCTATTAGAGCCTCCGGTGGGGGTTGGAGGTCCCCCTCCTTGCCTGTCATCCAGCTCACTGGTTCTTCAGCTGGCTGCCGCAGCACCAACACCACCAAGGAAGAGGCGCCAAATGTCCTGATTCTACCAATTTTTGAGGTGCTCCATATTTAAGTAGTGTAGGCACTGCACTTGCTTTCCGTTTTTCTCTGAAGTCATTGTTTGGATCTTTCCAATAAGGTTTTTCTCCTACTTGACAATAGATGAACGCACATCCTTCACTAATATGCTTCAACCTCTCTGGAACAACTGGTTCAGCCTGCACACAGTTGGGACACAGCTTTTCCCTTCGGCGTCCTTAGAACCGGTAAAGTAAGTGAAATTGGTCTTCCCATTGAGCTCCTCCACAGCCTGGTTAAACTCCTCAAAGCCAGATACGTTCACCTCCTGGTACTGGGTCATCCAAACAGCGCGCTGTGGACTGCAAGAGTAATCCTCCAGTTCAGTTCTTAATGGATTCTTAATGGACTGGCAGGCTGGCACTTGCTTGTCCTTCAAATCTAAGGTTTGCCTTGTTACGGGGCGTTTCTTTCTCTAAGCCTCGGTTTTCTTATTAGTAATATGAAATCACAATACCTACTTACAAAGGCTTTGTGAGGCTTACCCGGGCTATCGGGTGGTTGCGCTCACCTTGGTTTTCAGCTTCTGGCCGGAACTACCCTGCCCTGTCCCCTGTTGGCCTCTGATCGTCAATGCTCTGGGCCTGTGTCTTCCCGCCCTCCTCCTTGTGCCACCACCAGATTATTATTCAGCTAGTAGCTGGATGAGATAGGTTTTTTTTTCCCTGCCTCTTATGTAACTCACTTTTACTTAGCTTTTGACTGTTGAGGATCTAACGACCTGATGCTATGGTGTAATTCTCCCTTCCTGAGATGTTAAGTGTCACTCCCACAGATACAGAGCTAAGGACAGGCAGCTCAGGCTGCAGGTTTGTATCTAAATAACAGAACAACTCCTTTATGCCTCTAAGATCACAATACCTGTAACTGACTTGAATAACTACTTACCACTTTGTTGAACATTAATATAGTTAACGTAGAAGGTTTTTTTTTTTTTTTTTTTTTTTAGACCGCCTCAAACTGTCACCCTGGATAGAGTGCTGTGGCATCACAGCTCACAGCAACCGTCAACTCCTGAGCTCAAGTGATTCTCCTGCCTCTGCCTCCCAAGTAGCTGGGATTACAGGCATCCGCCATAGCACCTGGCTATTTTTTGGTTGCAGCCGTCATTGTTTGGCGGGCCCGGACTGGATTTTTTTTGAGACAGAGCCTCAAGCTGTCACCTGGGTAGAGTGCCCTGGCATCACAACTCACAGCAATCTCTAATTCCTGGGCTCAAGCGAGTCTCTTGCCTCAGCCTCCCAAGTAGCTGGGACTACAGGCACCCACTACAATGCCCGGCCATTTATTGGTTGCAGCTATCATTGTTGTTTGGCAGGCCCAGGCTGGATTTGAACCCGCCAGCTCAGGTGTACATGACTGTTGTCTTAGCTGCTTGAGCCACAAGCGCCAAGCCGCCCGGACTGGATTCAAACCCGCCAGCTCAGGTGTATATGGCTGGAGCCTTAGCCGCTTGAGCCACAGGTGCTGAGCCTAGAAATTTTTTTTTTTTTTTTTGTAGAGGCAGAGTCTCACTTTAGTGCCCTCGGTAGAGTGCCGTGGCATTGCACAGCTCACAGCAACCTCCAACTCCTGGGCGTAGGCGATTCTCTTGCCTCAGCCTCCCGAGTAGCTGGGACCACAGGCGCCCGCCACAACGCCCAGCTATTTTTCTGGGTTTTTTTGTTTTTGTTTTTGTTTTTTGAGATAGAGCCTCAAGCTTTCACCCTGGATAGAGTGCTGTGGCATCACACCTCACAGCAACCTCCAGTTCCTGGGCTCAAGAGAGTCTCTTGCCTCTGCCTCCCAAGTAACTGGGACTACAGGCGCCCGCCACAACGCCCAGCCATTTTTTGGTTGCAGCCGTCATTGTTGTTTGGCAGGCCTGGGCTGGATTTGAACCCGCCAGCTTAGGTGTACGTGGCTGGCGCCTTAGCCCGATGAGCCACAGGCGCCGAGCCTATTTTTCTGTTTTTGCAGTTCGGCTGAGGTCGGGTTTGAACCCGCCACCTTCAGCATATGGGGCCGGTGCCCCACTTGATGAGCCACAGGCGCCGCCCTAGAAGTTTTTATATAAGGCAGTATTTTGAATTTCTCTGTTTCCCACTGCTCAACTGTGAAACAAAGTACTGTTTGTACAAATTAAAAAATAGAAATAGGTGACCTTTTTGCCCTAGAACTGCAATTCCCAACTGGGCTGTGGACAGGGGAAACGGGCCACACAGCATCACCACCTGAGCTCTGCCTCCTGTCCCACCTCCCCCTACCCAATCTATGGAAATGTTGTCTCCCAGGGAATTGGTCCCTGGCGGCAAAAAGGTTGAGGACCACTGTCCTAGAGTATGGAGAGTAAAAGGCTGGCTTCTTTCTCTCTCCCCTGGGTTCTCTCCTGCAGCCCAGCTTCAGGATCACTGTTAGGTGGGAGGCCTACCTGGTTTCCAGTTCAGTGGGGGGTGATTGAGGCCTTCTGATAAGGGGCATGTAAAGAAGAAAGGCCAGTCCTTCCTGCACGGAGCTATGAGTGTATTTGTGCTCAGACTCCTGCGGTGTAAAGTGTACAGAAGAGGGAACAGGCAGAGTTGGTGACTAGACACAAGGCCTCTTTTGGAGCCTGTGGTTTGTTAGAACTGTTTTTGGAGAAACAAATGATGCTGACAAGAAGAGGATCCTACATTCTGCTTCATTGGTGTTTTTGAACAATGGTTATAAGTACACGTAATGCTGGGATGATCACAAAGTAGACTTTATTCTGGAACTTTTTTTTTTTTTTATAGACACACAGTCTCACTTTATTGCCCTCAGTAGAGTGCCCTGGTGTCACAGCTCACAGCAACCTCCAACTCCGGGGCTTAGGCGAATCTCTTGCCTCAGCCTCCTGAGTAGCTGGGACTACAGGTGCCCGCCACACCACCTGCTATTTTTTGGTTTTGCAGTTCAGCCAGGGCCGGGTTTGAACCCTCCACCCTTGGTATATGGGGCCAGCGCCCTACTCGCTGAGCCACAGGCTCTGCCCAGGAACATTCTTCTTTTGACTCAGATGACTGGTTTTGGAATGGGCTGGCATAATTCTGGAATCCTTGTGTCATGGTTTCAGCTTCATGGGATCATTTTTTACATTTGATAAAGATGGGAAATCAAAGCCCAACATGTCTGTAAAATCATTATTAACACGTAGGCGATATTTTTGACTTTTCTTAATGTTTTTTTCTGTGTACCACTCAAGTATACAGAGCTCAAAAACTAGGTATTGTATTTTCTATTACTTCAGACAATAATATCGTATTATTATTATTTTTTTCTTTCTTTCCAGGCATTGTGGCAGGCACCTGTAGTCCCAGTTATTTTTTTTTTTTTTCCTTTGAAACACAGTTTCAGTGTACCCTCGGTAGAGTGCTGTGGTGTCCAGCAACCTTAGACTCTTGGGCTCAAGTGATTCTCTAGCCTCAGGCTCTGAAGAAGCTGGAACTACAGGCGCCCACCGCAATGCCCGGCTATTTTTTGGTTGCAGTTGTCATTGTTGTTTAGCAGGCCTGGGCCGGGCTCGAACCCCCCAGCTTTGGTGTATGTGACTGGCGCCCTCCTCACTGAGCTACGGGTGCTGAGCTGTGTAAGCGTGTGAAAAGTAATGCAGTTAATACACAAAGTTGAACATTCAATTCAGTGTCTTTCAGTTGATTTGTTAAGACTTACCTGGTCTGGTTCAGTCTGACTCAGCTTTCTCCGCCCTAGATTAATTCTATTTTAGCTTTTGTTACAAATTGCTCTTACACTTTAGGGAAGGTTAACATTCTCTTCAACACATTAAAAAAGCCTTGTGTGTGTAATCTGATTTGGGTGTCTTATTACAAATAGAAAAATGTTCTACTACTTAGATCAGTTTCCCAATGCATCTAGGTGACCTAATAAATGATTCTTTTTACTTTTCTTTTGCTCCCATAGAACTGAAAACTCGAGCATTTTTGAGGTTGTTATTGTTTTAGCATTTTGAAAAGAATAGTATCTATTTTGACTTGAGTCTATAATACCTGATAATCTTAAGACTTCATTATGTCTACTAGGAGAGAATTAAAGAAGTATCTCAATAGTACACTGTGGAGCTAAAATAAATAGTAAAATGGTGGTTTTGTAGTAACACAATAGTCACTTTATCTGGGTGGCCTAGAAGGAATAAATTTACTTAAAATAATCATTCTACTGCTCATGAGACACTGATTTAATCGGTGCCGGGGTAATCCTGGAAGGTACATAATGAAAATACAGTTTGACATCACCATTCTTCCTTGTGCTTGAGGAATCTTTCCTTTTAGTGATCAGCACTGCTGGTGCTGGGAAGTCCCTCACCTTTTTTCAACTCTGTAGTTTTAATAGTAAAAGTGGATTAACATGAGAAGACAGGGCACTTCATGCTGGTGTCTAAAGCAATACCTTGGTCAGTTGTTAACATGATGCGTCATTTTATTGCAGTGTTTGCAAAAATGTTTTGGTTTTGGTCATTTTGTTCTTTTTTCTGTTTTATTACTTTATTTTTTGGTCATTTTGTTCTTGTATCTTCTAAGACCTTTATGTATCTGTTGACTTCTTCATTTGGATTAAAATAATTAAAACGTCTTTTTTTTTTTTTTTTTCTTTTTTAGACAGTCTCACCATGTTGTCCCTGGTAGAGTGTTGTGGTATCACAGCTCATAGCAACCTCAATTCCTGGGCTTAAGTGATTCTCTTGCCTCAGCCTCCCAAGTAGCTGGCACTACAGGTGCTGTCCACAATGCCCAGCCATTTTTTTTTTCTTTTTCTTTTTTGCAGTTGTCATTGTTATTTAGTTGACCTGGGCCGGGTTTGAACCGCCTGCCTGGGTGTATGTGGCCGGCACTCTATACACTGAGCTACAGGTGCCACCAAAATAATTTAAAATTGAAATTTTGATTTTTCAGGTTTTTTTTTTTTGGGGGGGGGCAGTACTTTCTAACCAATCAAATGAATATGCAAATGATAAGAAAAAGCTGGATGAGGGTGGCGTGAGTGGCAGAGAGACAGCAGTAAGAGAAGATGGCAGTTTTAGCAGTGTTGCGTTTACACCTGCTCCTAGAAATTAACTAACTCCTTTAGTGATCATTGAAAGTTGACTGATTGGCTCGGCGCCCGTAGCACAGTGGTTACGGTGCCAGCCACATAGACCGAGGGTGGTGGGTTCAAACCCAACCTGGGCCAGGTAAACAGCTGCAACAAAAAAATAGCTGGAGTTGCGGCAGGCTCCTGTAGTCCCAGCTACTTGGGAAGCTGAGGCAAGAGAATCGCTTGAGTCCAAAGGTTTGAGGTTGCTGTGACCACTGTACTCTACTGAGGGCAACATAGTGAAATTTTGTCTCCCCCACCCCAAAAAAAAGGAAGTGGAAAGTTGACTGATGAAGCATCAATTTCCATAAACCTTCCTTGAACTCCTAAGAAGAGTTGAAGTTTTTATTATTACGAGACCTGACACATCACCTGTTGGATGTGTTTGTGTATCTGGGTTGTCATCTATTTTGCTTTGAAAGGAGGGGGAATTAGGATCTGATTAGTTAATAACGTTATGATGGGCTGTGTCGACATACTATCTTCTTTGATTTCCTTCCTGGATCAGTAAAATAAATCTGTTCCAAGATCATCTCAGCCCACTGTTGGTTTTTCTCTTTTCCTCTCAAAAAAAAAAAGCTAATACAGTGGCTTTTAGACTTTTTTTTTTGGGACAGAATCTCAAGCTGTCGCCCTAGGTAGAGTGGCATCACAACCCACCGCAACCTTAAACTCTTGGGTTTTGGTGATTTTCTTGCCTCTGCCTCCTAAGTATCTGGGATTACAGGAGCCCGACACAACGGCCGGCTGTTTTTTGGTTGTAGTTGTTGTTTGGCAGGCCCGGGCTGGATTTGAATCTGCTAGCTCTGGTGTATGTGGCTGGTGCCCTAGCTGCTGAGGTTTAAATGCCAAGCTGCATTTAAACACTTTTGTAAAAGGCGAAACGATCTGAAGAGAAACCAGAGCATCTTTAAACATTTTTGACCATGGCACATAGTAAAAAAGCATTTTATATTGTGACCCTAACGCACATGTACTGACATCACAATCCTGGTGTATGTGGCTGGCACCATAACCCCTGTGCTATGGGCGCTGAGCCACAATCCAGAAGTTTTAAGAAGCCTTGCTGTGTACGCTACAGTTTGGTATGCCTGTTCTAGTGTTTGGATTCTATCTTATTTAAATAAAAGTTGGGTTGTGACTTAGGGAATTGATTTTAAGATCCACTAACGAGTTGGGACCCGCAGTTTAGAAGACGTGGTTTGATTTATGTTTCCTTTGTGGGGTAAACTTACTCCTGGCTCCTCTGTTTCATGTCCTGGGATGATCTGACAGCTGTGTGACAATACAATGATCCGGGGCATTTCAGACACTCTGGAACAGGAAGGTGCCTTCTCAGTCAGAGCCTGCTGCAAACTTGACTGGGGCCTGGTGTAGAATGGGGCATGCAGGAAGGAGCTAAGTAGGTTTCATCAAAGGGAAGTGACCATTTTCTTGACCACTGGCTCTAAAACTCAGAAACAATATAGACTTAGAATGGAGACTGCCCGTAATGGAGTAGACATGTTTGCTTAGCCTCAGGGTGCCAAGTCGGCCGTGGTCTTGTAAGAACAATGCTATGATGTCATCCTGTCCAGTCTCCGTGGAGTCTTGGCGTTGACCTGGTGGCTGCCCGCGGTGAGAGGCAGAGCCCAGGACTCCTGCTTTGTAGTAGCTGGGTGTGCCTGGCTCCAAGTCCGCTCAGTGAATTTCATCAGAAAAGCCTGTAAGCAAAGAGCGGTCGTTTTGTTTTGTCACCTGAACTGGTCTGTTTCTGTGTTTCAAGGACTCCTGGTTTTGTAAAGTTGCACTTCATAAAAGTCAGGTTTGAGGATGGGTGCGGTGGCTCACGCCTGTAATCCTGGTGCTCTGGGAGGCCGAGGCGGGTGGATTGCTTGAGCTCACAGGTTCAAGACCAGCCTGAGCAGGATCAAGACCTCCGTCTCTACTAAAATAGAAAAACTGGGCGGCGCCTATGGCTCAGTGAGTAGGGCACTGGCCCCATATACCGAAGGTGGCGGGTTGAAACCCGGCCTTGCAGAACTGCAAAACAAAAAAACAGCCAGGCGTTGTGGTGGGCGCCTGTAGTCCCAGCTACTCAGGAGGCTGAGGCAAGAGAATCGCCTAAGCCCAGGGGTTGGAGGTTGCTGTGTGACGCCGCGGCACTCTACCGAGGGTGATAATGTGAGACTCTGTCTCAAAAAATAAATAAATAAATAAATAAATAAGTTAAGCTTATAGATAGTGCTGTATATAGCATAGCCTTTGTATTCTTTTCTACACTACTTCTTTTTTTATTTTTTTATTATTTTTTTTGAGACAGAGCCTCAAGCTGTCACCCTGGACAGAGTGCTGTAGCATCACAGCTCACAGCAACCTCCAATTCCTGGGCTCAAGCGAGTCTCCTGCCTC
>CAUYON010161851.1:0-24216 GCA_963573935.1 Arctocebus calabarensis | reverse complement strand
GAACTCAAATTAATCCACATGAAGAAAGCCAACAATCCCATAAATCAATGGGCAAGAGACATGAATAGAGCCTTCTCTAAAGAAGACAGACGAATGGCTAACAAACATATGAAAAAATGCTCATCATCCCTAATTATTAGAAAAATGCAAATCAAAACCACCCTGAGATACCATCTAACTCCAGTGAGAATGGCCCACGTCACAAAATCTCAAAACTGCAGATGCTGGCATGGATGTGGAGAGAAAGGAACACTTTTAGACTGCTGGTGGGACTGCAAACTGATACAACTTTTTTGGAAGGAGGTGTGGAGAAATCTCAAAGAACTCAAGCTAGACCTCCCATTTGATCCTGCAATCCTATTACTAGGCATCTACCCAGAAGGGAAAAAATCCTTGTATCATAAGGACAGCTTAATTTTATTGCAGCTCAATTTACGATCGCCAAAATGTGGAAACAACCTAAATGCCCACCAATCCAGGAATGGATTAACAAGCTATGGTATATGTACACTATGGAATACTATTCAGCCATTTAAAAATGGAGACTTTACAGCCTTTGTATTAACCTGGATGGAATTAGAACACATTATTCTTAGTAAAGTATCTCAAGAATGGAGAAGCATGCATCCCATGTACTCGAGTTTGATATGAGGACAATTAATGACAATTGTTCACACAGTGGGGGTGAAGAAAGGGGAGAGCAGAGAGAGAAAGAATGAGGGAGGGGTGGGGAAAGGAAGAGCAGAGAGAGGGAAGGAGCGAAGGGGGTGGGGTCTTGGGGTGTGCCATACCTTTTGGGGGCAAAACACGATTGTAAGAGGGACTTTACCCAACAAATGCAAGCAGTGTAACATGGTTTCTTGTACCCGCAATGAATCCCCAACAATAAAAAAAAAAAAAAGAGCAATCCTGTGTGGTGACATCTGGATGGTGTGCTTCAGACTGTCCTCTGCTGTGGCCACTGTGATGCTGCTCGTGCTGTACCCCTTTAATTTCTCAGATGACCTAATTATACATGTTCTCACTATGTCTCGGGAGGAAAGGAGTTGCTGACAGTGTTAAAAGGCAAAATGCTAAATACATTTTGGTGCAGCTCACACTCCAAAACCTGACAACAGGCATCATTAAAATGCCACTTCTTCTGGAACGTGACTTCCACATTCAGGAGGGAAGCCCTTCCTACCACTTAAAAGAGTAATGTCTGACTTTTACCAGGATGCTGGACACTGAGGTTTACTATTTTGTCGTTTGTGAGGTCTTAATTTCTGTACCTATTTATTACCACCTACTTACTGGCCATTTAACCTTCTACCAGATCTTATTCCTTATTGATGCCACATTGGTTTCCTGAGGTCACTGCAACGAATTGCCACAAACTTAGTGACCCAAAACAATAGAAATTTATTCTCTCACAGTTCTGGAGGCCAGAAGTTTATAATCCAGAAGGAATCATGGCATCGTTCGGGGAAGATGGGTTCCTCGCCTGTGCAATGCTGAGCCCTGGCACGCTGGGCTGGTGCCCACGTCACTCCCATTTCTGTGTTTGTGGTCACATTGCTACTCTTCTCTGCAAGTCTGTCCTGCGGAATTCATTCATGGGAACACTTGTTGGATGGATTTAGAGCCCATCAACTAACCTGGAATGGTCTCTTCTCAAGGACCTTAAGTTAATAACGTCCGCAGAGACTCCTTCACTAATAAGGTCACATTCTCAAGTTTTTGGGATTAGGATGGGGGCAGATCTTTTGGGGATCCAAACCCAACCCACTGCAGCTGCCAAATTTAACAAGGCAATGGTTAGTAACCTCTAGGCGGATTTCTTAAATCTGCAATTTAAATGTAAATTGCACAGCTGTTATGTTTCCTCTAAAGCACCTCAGATAAACACTGTATCTTTTTTTAAATATAAACTCTTGCATCAATGAGGTCCTTGGTTAAATGCATTCATCATTGTAATATGACTGCTTTCTCACTGGTAAATTTAATAGCGAATGTACGGGTTTGCTTCTGGTATTTCTACATCACCAAAAGAACAGAACAGCCCTCAGATCACCTCTCCTTTTCCCTCTTCTGTCTGACAAGACCCTCCAGATCCTCATGGGTCGGGTGAAAAATATGAAGAGAAAGACCTTAGGAGCGTGAATTCATTTGTCATATGCTCACACACCTACCCCAGGGGTGTGAATTCATTTTTTCTATCCTCACATGCCACTGAGCCCCTGCTTGGTGCCCTGCATTTCTCCAGGCGTTGGAAATAGAGGTGGATTGCCTACAGGGAGCATGGCCTGAGTGGCATGCAGGGCCCCATGCTTGCACCCACACCTGTTGCCTTCTGGAAATTATTAACATTTTTGTTAACAGAAGCCCTGCATTTTCATTTTGCACCAGGCCCAACAAATGATGTAGCCCATCCCACATGGAGCAACCAGCACTATGAAGAAAGTCCTTTGAGGGTCCCTGGTGGGACGGCCCTGCAGTACTCCAGGTATAAACACCACACGCTGAGCCCCTGGGGGCCAGATCTAAGGTCAGCCAGTGGAAAATGTGGATTCGCTGGCACCATACTTTAATGGCATCACAGGCCGACTCACAGTTTCTGATTTTGTCTTCCATCAGAACTTCCTACTCACTGTTCATGTCAAGCCTCAGTTCTCAATTTCTGAGCATCTCCCAGGATAAAATATGAATTTTCTAATTGGCTTTTTTTTTTAAATATAAAAGCAACTGGGGTTAATGACCATCATAAAGTAGCTCTCTAATACAGGCATTTATGTCAGCATTTTGGAGGGGGCAAGGAGCTTGAAATCATTGCCAACAGAAGCAATATTTGGGTAGAAAATATGTTTCCAATTCAAACTTAGATATATCTTTCAGAGAAGAATAAATTATGTCATGTTGCTACTTTGGGAAAAGGCTATTTGTTTGTATCTCCTTCTAGAGCCCTGTCTCATTTTCATCACAGTGGCATGCCATATCAGAGGAATGAGATCTGGCTTCTTAAATCTTCATGCTCCCAAGCAATCTACTTCTAACATAGAACAAGCACACGTGCAAAAAAAGTTTTTAAAAATGCATGCTACTCTCAAAAGGAATAAACTCACAACTGAAGTGGCTGGTGGAAGTTTAACACAGTTCAATTAATGATTTGTACCCCAAAGAAAAAGTTGTCGGTTCCATTTCCAAATTAGTCACACTGGATATACAGCCACTTTTAACAGCATTGTGCCATTACCAGTGACTTTAATTACTGTTTGGTAATCCTGTCTACTTACACCAAATATTAATTAAATCCATCTGGCAGGGGCAGGAGGGAGTTGTCTCAACATATGTTGATTGAAAAACAGCAAATCATAATCTTTACTATGGCTAATTTTCTCAGGCCCTTCTTTCCTGAGGACAGAAGGAGTGGATTGCATCACTAATTCTAAAAATGAATCTTAAAAAAGAACTTATTTTCTCTGTTTTAGTGCCTCTTGTTGGAATCAGCTAATCAGTGGAAACCGTGTCTGCATCCTCCCACGATATAACTGCCTGGGCTTCCTAGTGCATCTTCGGACCTCAGTTTGTACTCAGAACCAGCGGGAAACATTTTACAGGAACGCCACCAAACAGAGCAGCTCTCGTGATGTCAAGGGCTTATGATTAAGGGAGGCGTCGCGCATCGAAGCAGGTGTGCCATTACCCTCACTCCCATGAACCTGTCTTTCAGCACGATCCAGGACAGCAGGAAGACAAAAGCTTTGTTGCAGCAGAAGAGAGCAGAGACGTCCGTGGCTGTCAGCTTCTTCAAAGCCAGCAGATACAGATAATTAGTCAAAGTCCATAGAATAGAAAAAGGAGCAGTTCTTTTAAGAAAGAGCTTCAGTGTCAGACCATCTTCACCAAAAATCCGACTACATTCCCTAGGAAAGAAAAAAGGAGTTAATATCCAGGTACTAATAGGGACACATCCTGTCTAACTCGTCACAGCCATTTTCAGGCAAAAGCACAAACACTCAAAACCTATCATTCATCTGTGGAATATATGGAGCCCAGTCCTGCCACCTCCACGCTTCAGGGAGACATGGGGTTCCTGGACACGAGCCCTGCACACAGAGCTCAGCTCTTTTCACATCACAAGGACAGCCGTTCTGCTGTTTCCGGACATTCTCAGAGCAGCCTGACGAGATACAGAAATGGGCAGCTGCTGAGACAACCGGCTCTTGGAAAAAGGAGATGACTCTTTCCCCCCAGGGGAGGGTCAAGGTGGCTGCAGTCCTGGGAACAGACTGTGAATAACTCACAGACTTTAGTGGGACAGGTGCCTGCCTATGTCTGGGAAGCCACACACATCTTGGGATTTTGTTATTTCTATAATACTATTTTTTCTGTGTAATATAGCTGCCCAATTGTCTAATTTCTTTTCTCGTTATCACTTGGAAGGCAGAAACAGGAGGAAAGGCTCCATGATAACCCCAAATAGTGAAAACTAAATAGGAAACTCAGGTTGTATTTATACATAAAAAATTTGGCAATTTTGGAGGGATTGTCTGAATTTAGTGTGTGAAAATGGCCACTTCAGTTAAATCTTCGGTTTGTTTGAGTTCCAGTTGAATTGGCTATTTAGCCCAAGGGGCCATTTTAATAAAAATGCTCCTGCTAGTGACAAGGGCAGGCAATCACGGAAGTGACACAATGACAGTGCCTGCATGCCTGTGACTAAAAACAGATTTAGCACTGGGGGAACTGAGCTCTTTTTTCTCAGTTGTTCATGAACATTTAAGTACTTACCAGACAACTATCATGTGCCAGGCATTGTGTTTTCAAAAGTAGTATCAGGAATCTTATTCAAAGGAATACGTTATTAATATTTGCACGTTTACAATGTTTATAATGAATCCATTTCCATGACTGTGGCAGTGCTAGTACTACTTTCTTTCCAGTTTTTGCTGGAGAGAAACCACTGTGCCTCAAAGTATTGCAAGTCTGATAAATTCTGGCTGATGTTTGCCTCACATACATGAAGCAACTTGCCCCACTGAAGGCCCATATGGAAGGAGGCTGTGATGAAGCCCCAGACTCAGGGAGTGTGACCTCACACGCCAACTTTCCTGCTAAATGTTGCCTTCAAGTAGTTGTGAGTGCTGGGAGTGTTAGGTCGGTGAGTCCAGGGAGGCTGAAGAGGAGCACTACTCACAAAAGCTCAGAGAGAATCCTGTTTACTTGCAAGTAGGAGACAACCAAAACCAAAGGGTTTTCACAATACACAAATGAGACTTCCCCAAAGTAAATCTTAACTTGGAAGATATAAAACTTCAAGGAAGGGATTAAAGAACCTCAAGTCTTCTGGAAAGTAAACAGAAATATACTTGCTATTTAAGTATCAGGTGCTAAGAAAAAGTGAAAACTGAAAAAAAAAATAAATTTTTAAGTGGGTTTCTCGTTGAGATGTTGAGATCCAAATTTCCAGACAAGAGGCATCAACAGGTGGCAAAGCTTGAAATGAAACTCAGAAGTTGAGGGATACTGTCAATTACGTTCATCATTATAACAACAGCTACTACTTGTTAAACCCTTTCCATATGTCAAACAGCATCAGAAGCACTTTCGGAGACACATGACATGGGCAAATGTTATCTTTGGCTCTAATTCCATACTTTATAGAAATTTTTTTTCCTCTAAGAAAAAACACCCTTATTAGTACTGTGGTATGTAATTTTTTTCTTCCTAAAATTCAAATTCACTCGAGGCCATTGAATACTCTTGGTAATATATAAATAGAATATTAAATCATCAAAAACTACTTCCAAATAGATAGATAACCCTCACCATCTAGATCTGATACTTTGTTGAAAATTCTTTTGATGTTAGTGATAAGAGAGAAACTGAAAATGCTTTTATACCATTCAAGAGAAAACAGTCCCAGCACCATGGGACAAGTCCCATCTCCTGTCTTATTCACTAACTCTACTTTTATACCATTCAAGAGAAAATAGTCAGAGGCCCCAGCACTGTTGGACTAGTCCCATCTCCCATCTTATTCACTAACTCTATTTTTCCCTTGTTCAGGCATTAGAACTTTGGTAGTAATATCTTGGCAGACAGTGTTAATGAGTCTGCAGGGAAAAAAATATCAAGGATCTAAGAACTTTCTGACAATCTTTACCTCTCATATGGAGAGGGCCACTGGAGAACGAATATTCCCTTCAAAGACTGTGTTTTCTGCTTGACAATAAACTCTTTGATTCTATTTCAGAAATGGCCAGTCACTCTGCACACACTAATAGGTGAAGATGTCTGGGCAAATCACAGATTTTGTAAAGTTCAGAGTGAGTCTGGCATGAGAGATGTAGAAAAGGTGAAGCTCATTCCCCAAAGTGCATTTCTGCCAGCAGCAGCCTCTTCTTATAAATCACCCTCAAATCAAAATGGTTTGTCTTGCTTTGAAGTATTCTTAAGGTACTCATTTTTATACTAAACTCTGTATTGTTTTTAATCAATATTAGCATTTAAAGTACAGAAGCATTCAAGTAGAACATACAACTATATGGGTTTGGACAAGCATTTTCAAACAGGGACAATTTTGGTCCTGTACTCATGTTCCCCTGTGATGGCTTATTAAATACTGTCATTAGAAAATAACTTGTACCCCAAGATCATGTCTATTTTAATGGGAATAAAATACAAAAGATCTTTACCAATCACAGATAGATATAGGGCTTTCTTCTTTCCCCAAACCAGAAAACGTTTATTTTTTTTTTGACTTGTTTTTTTATTTCTTAAATTACCATGAGTTTTTACGACACATACAGAAAATTCACCCATGGTACAATGTTAATCTCCTAAACTGGTAATAAAAAATGGAAGTTGAAGATCAACCCTTCACAGTTTGTTAAGCATTTAACAATGCACCAATTTGGCTCCTGCTAGACAAATGTGTTCTACTAAGAAACCGCAGCCTGGAGTGGAGAGCTTTGGCTCTGTCAGTTCTCCTCCGAGGTCCCTGACTATTGTCTGGTGCCGGGGATCAGAATAGCTGACCTGGGAGCTATTCCTTAGTGTTGGAGTTTTTCTTTTTGAAGACAGTCCGCTAGCAAAGTTCCTTTCCCTCACACACTGTTCTGCCCTCCTTGTGCGCTATGCAGGGCTGTGTGACGTCAGCCCACTTGGCTTCCTGAGCTCTCTGAGAGGGGGCCGAGGAGCAAGTCTCGGCACAGAACTCCCCCTGCAGTCACGGGACCCCCAGGAAGCCCACCCACCACTCTTCACAGCTAGTGAAGACTCAGACACGTGCTTCTGGCCAGCAAAGCATGGCAGCTTTTAAAGTTCCCCAGGGCCAAAACTCCCTTGACATGGAAGCAGATCTGTTTGGGCATTGCAGTATCGGGAATGTTGAACAAATGTTTATATAACAATTAATCCTACTAATGCAGCTTTCCCCCACCCCCTGGGTTCAAGACACTAGAATGTTCTTTTGAAACATAATGATCAAAACTAAATAGATCTGGGTTCTACTATTTGTAAGTGTTACCTTGGGTGAGTCACTTAATCTGTCTGAACCTGCTTCCTCTGTGTTAAATTGGGGATAACAACCCCTCTTTAAAAGGTGGATATCACCACCAATGAGGATGAGATAAGATCAGAAATGCAAAAGCATCAATATAGTGTAGACACAATTTTTCTAAGGGTGGGCTGACTCTGCTTTTTAGAGTTTATCCCCTTACTTAGACTCTGCTTCTTCACTTCCCCAGAAGAACTCAATGCTTTATATTCCCAAGAGAATAAAATAGGCATAGTTGCATAAAACCTATTTTTAAGCTTCTCCTCTCGATCATTTAGCATGAAACTTACCTGAATTTTTTCATTGGAGATTGCTTTTCTTGTGCAGTGGCCAGATGACCAGAATAATAGACAGGGAAAAACATAATGTTCCAGTTTGTCGAGAACCAAGTCATGAAAAATGGGCAATAAAAGTTCTTATAGGTAATTTTTACAATCTGCGTGGTTCCAACCCAAGATGACGATACTGACAAGATGATTAAGAGTCCCCAGATGGCCTTCAGGATCACAGCCGTGCAGGACAGGCAGCGTGCCTTGAGTCTGTTTTCTTGGCTGCTGTTCTCAGAATGAGCCTGTGTCCCATCATCCGCTGAAAACAGGCAAGGAATACAAATGTGTGGAAATCAGGTTATAAAAACAACTATCAAATGTGTCAGCTCCTTAAGAAAGACAGATGAACAAAATAGGCAGATAATAAAAACACCATTGTTTTTCTTTTCTACAGTCATTTGAAGAGATTAATGACTCAGGCTCATTTTATCTCTGGGGTCTCTGTCCTACAAGGTGCAGTATGTATCTGAGCCCCCTCCAGACCGTGAGGTGCTCATGAACTTGGTGGACAGTACACTGTTCTCCAGGGTGCCCTACCCCCTTCCTCATAAGAGCACTACACATCTCAGCCCCAAAGACTCTGCCTTGGATTTCTTTAACCAAATCTGAACCGGTGTGAGGCCTGCCACCTCCCGGGACCCCACCAGCTCTCTTGCTCTCTCTGTCTGCACTGAAATAGAAAATCCCAAATCCAACTATTCTTTCTGTCTCTGTAGGGAAATGAGCAGAGCCTAGCCAAAGTTGTTCTGTATCTGCCAACATGAAGAGTAAGAAATAAATATTTGTTTTTATATTCCACTGAGTTTTTTTTAAATTGCAGCAAAGATGATTATTAAATTGAAAAGCAAAGTGTCCTGAGAACAGACCAAGTCCTGATTACACAAAGCCATTTCCTACTTTGCAGCAAATTACTATTTAATGTGCCTCTGGGAACACAGTAAGTTCTGCTTTGTACCTCTACATTTACTAAGAGAATTTAGTAGCATTTTCCTTTCATTTTAAAATAGCCGAAGCTCTCTGAAAGCAATGCTCATAGAAAGGCCTTCTCTCTGCTGGAAACACAAGTTCAACATGATGAATTCAGGCACCTATCAGGAAGTTAAGTGGGGCAGAGGTCACCCTGAGTCCTCAGATGCAGATCCCTGGTGGTAGACTCCTCGGGGAAGGAGGCAGAGCTGGCTGCAAGGTTTTCTGCCATAAGCCACCTCCCAGGAGCTTGGGGTCTGTCCTGGGCGTTAAGAAGGTGGTGAGTCTGGGCAGCTCTTGTGGCTCAATGAGTAGGGCGCCAGCCCCACATATCAGAAGTGGTGGGTTCAAACCTGGCCCTGACCAAAAACTGCCAAAAAAAAGAAAGTGGTGAGTCCACAGATTACAAATGATGGTGGATGGCGCATCTCACGGGGCCTCTCTGGAACCTCTGGCCTGTCTGCTGAATGTGCTCCTACTGCTTAATGGGCCAGGTATGACGGGTCCATTGTGCTAAAAAATGTTATCTAGTTAAGGCTTTCTGATAGAATCATTTGGGAGAAGAAAGAAAGCAGGTCTTGAAAATGAATTCTTCATTAGGCAATACATGTACAAACCAAGTAACTATGGACACGAAGTACTACATGACTTCTAAGTCATATAAACAATACTGAATGCTCAGGGCCTAAGGTTCCAGAAGATCAGAACTGGAATTCTTTTATTCATTTATTCAACAAAATCTAATGGGGACGCTACCAGGAGCCAGTTAGGTCTTAGCGGTTCAAAGATGAAAGATTTGAGCTCACAATCTGGCAGAAAGCCAACAGACACATCCAGCCCAGTGTGGTAAGGCCACAGGAGGCAGAGGGACATTTGTGAAGGAGGGTAGGGGGTGGGAAACACTCAGAAGAAACTTCCAGAGCACAGCGACATTGAGATGAGTCTGGGAGTGTGAGTGAGCCGGCTCCTCACTATGTACAGATGACACCTGCTCTTGGTAACAGCTCTGCAAATGCCCTCTGTGGCCATGTGCCTCATGCAAAGAATACAGGGATAGAATCAGGATAAATGAGAGGAGAGAATGAGAGAGTCTCGTGTCGAGAGGCTGAGAAAGGAACACAACCTGTCCCATTAAGAGGTATTGTCAGACCCACTTTACAGATGAGAAAGTGAGACTGTGTTAAGGATTGTCCAAAGCTGACCCCAGCCCTAGTCAGTATGAGCCCACCCAGCCGCCCACAGTTTATTATGAATATTGTTTGTCTCAGGTTTCAGCCTTTAGCTTTCCATTCAAGCACTGGAACTTCAGAAATGATTGGGAGAAAAAGTTTTATTTCCTGGCAGAAAAATTTTTATTTCCTAGCTGAGACTTAAGAAGTGATACTTAAGAGAAAGCATACCCATCTATACTTCAAATCTCATTATATCCAGGGATTATCTCACATATGAGGAATAATTTTACAAAGATTTTAAGTATCCCCTTGAGGTAGCAACTGTCTTTATCATCACTATCTTTGAAAATTGCATCTATACCATCATCATGCCACGGGCAGTAATCCAAGGGTACCAATAACCACCGAAACTCTTTCATAGTATTGCCTCATTCTTTCTCTGTAAACTAGACTAATTGGTGCTGAGTTCTAATTTTACAGAACATAGAAAGATTGGCTGTCCAGAGCTCTTTTATTTTTCTCACCACTTTAAATAGGATTTTCTATAGTCCTGCTTGGATTTATAGTTTAGTATATAAGGATTATTTAAATTAGTTTCCATTTCTATGAAACTTTATTGGAGTCATACAAATTCTCAGTAGAGGTCACTAAAGTTTGGAAACATGAATTGAAGTCCTAACCCCTGCCATCATATGACTCTGAAAACATGTTTTATTTCAGTCTTAGCTTCTTTATCTATGGAACGTGATAGTATGTATGTCATGGGGTTCATTTTGCGATTGAGTCCAGTGACATCCATGAGAGCATGGCGAGCTGCTTTTCAGAGTATTCTGTTCCCTCTTTCCTTTGGTGCACTACAAAGTCCCCAAGAGCTTCTAATAGTCACAGAAAGAGTAGATGGTGTTCCAGCTGATCTCTACCAGCATGGCCTTTGAAATTTGTAGTCTGAATATAATGGATAGAGCACATCATTATTAACGAGCATATTTAATTAACTGGAGCATTTTGTTTCGCAAACAACAGGGATAATAGGAATATTGCTGTAATTTATTAAAGTCAATTACAAACTTTCTGAAGATTTAAGAGGATTTTCCTCACTTAAAAAAAAAAGTGTTATAGCTTTGGAGCTCTTACAGTTGCTGAGAGCCCATTTCAAAACACTATTTTTGAAAATATCTTTTTTCATGTAAAAATCTATTCTAAAATAGGACACTAGAAGAGGCTTTCACAGCTCCTCTAATCCATTGTTTGCCCCCAACTCCCAGTCGAATCCTCTCTGATTCGCCATTTTTCTTCTTTTCTCAAAGCCATTTTTCTCAGAGTTCTGGGGTTGGTTTGTCGTTTGGGTGTTTTTGTTGTTATTGTTACTGTTCTTAAGGATAAAGAGGTTTCAGTATACTGACAGCCGAGCCCAGGAAGGAGGCAGAGGGAGGTGTTGAAAACAGGCGGAGAAAAGCAGGGGTGGGGGCCGCTCAGGGCGGGTAGGGAGGCTGACTCAGAAAGGAGGGAAGACACAGCCAGAGGTCATCTCACAGCAACAGCAACTGGGAAACAAAGGCACAGAGAAATTCTGAGGTAGAGAGGAAAGTGTTTGTTAGCAAACAATTATTTTGTTCCTTTTGAAAAGGTGGCATGTGGCTACATGGGGAGAGGAGCTGAATATGAACTTGAGGCTTGAGAGGATTCTCTGGGGAAGGCTCCACCACCATTAAGAGTGTTGGGCAGCAGCCTGGAGGACCCAGCTGAAATGAAAAATTATACATTTTCTGGCTCAGCACCAGCCACATACACAGGGGCTGGTGAGTTTGAATCTGGCCCTGGCCTGGTAAACAAGGACAACTACAACCAAAAATAGCTGGCCTTGTCTGGCTGAGGCAAGAGAATCACTTAAGCCCAAGAGTTTGAGGTTGCTGTGAGCTGTGATGTCACAGCACTCTACTGAGGGCCAAATAATGAGACTGTCTCAAAAAAAAAAAAAATTATACATTTTCTGAGAAACAAATTGCTCATAGAGATTGATCAATTTAGCAATTGATCACCTGGTTGTGAGAATTGATAGGAAAATGCTAGTGAGTCACTTGAAGACGGAGGAGAGGGAAAAAGTAGAAGGGCTCCAAGGACTTGGGAGTGCCCACAGGACAAAAGCAGCTGCTGTGCTCTTGCCATTACTGAATCCCCCAGCCGAGATCAAAGATGGTGAGTTTTGACATTTTGAGAGAAAATAGCATTAGCAAGTCATTGCGTAGCTAAGTTCTTCCACGACAGGCTTTGTGCAATCGCGCTGGTCGGGATGCACAGCGCGGCCCTGCGTTCCGCCGGGGACCCGAGCCAGACAGCGGATTCCTCCTGCACCCCCCACTGCCCCTGGACAAACGTCCCCGCACCACGAGTGACAGCCCACGCAGCCTGCTTGCACTGTGCCTGCGGTTAGCTTTCTTGCTGGTTAGAAGCCACCGAGACGGACTGTCACCTACGAGGCTCCCGCGTACCTGATCTGTTCTGTCTCTCCACTCCGTGCGCGCAAACGCCCGAGGACCCTCGGCTCTGAAGTTCAAGAATCGGAGCGGAGGAATCTTCTGTGACGGAGAGAGGGGACAGCTGTCTACTGATGCCACTGTGGGAACTGGGGCAGTTGGCTCCTGATTTACATCGAGTGACAGATGATCTGGAGGTACCTGGAAGACAGAGTTCAAACCAGATTGAAAACTTCTTGGAGGAAAAACTGGAAGCAGATTTTAAATGCGTGGGTAATAAAACACACCGCAGCAACAGACGCTGTCCTGAAAAGCTCATTCCAAATTCTGTAAAAGGGGCTCTGAAAAGACAGTGTTATGTTGGCAAGGCCTGTGTCTCTGAGATCAAGAGCCTTTTTAGGCAGGAAACGAACATTAGGAGACAGTATTTGGGTTGCTACTTGGCAGGCTCAAAAAGAAAAAAAAAATGGTTAACACAGATGGTTTAAGTCAAGGGAAACAAAGTGTTATGTCATGCTGCACCCCTTTTCTTTTTAAGGCTGACTGTCTCCCCAGTTCCTGACTGATAAGACGCCAGTGGTGTCTCCTGTCGAATGGACTGTCCACGCTTCCACCCGATCGCTGAAATCCGATTTTGTTGTCTCCCCAGGCAGCACTGGCCCCAGGCCGAGCCTCCTATTCTGAGAAACAGCCAGCACCCCCTGTCCTGGCGCCACCACCCTCCCCACCCCCCTAAGTGGGGCCTTTGTCAACATGTAGGGATGAACGCGGGCGCCGCTCTGGTAACTGCACGCCAAGCTCCCCGTGGGTTTGGTAGTTTATCACTGGTGTCCTTTCTCTATGCCAGGCCCCCATCCAGGACAGCACAGCACCTGTCGTCACCATGCGCCGAGGGCCTATGACAGTCTGTCAGTGCTTCCTTGTTTTTAATGACCTTGACCTTTCTAGGGAGTGCGTTGAAGTATTTTGTGGAATGTCCCTCAGTCAAGGCTTGCCCGACGTTCTCTCTCCTGGCTATTTTGGGCTCATGGGTTTATGAGGAAGAACCCCGCGGAGGTGAAGGGGCCTTATCACATAGGGCCGACATATTCTATTCTGTGTCTCGGGGGGCGTCTGTCCTGCTGACACCTGTGGTGGCCTGCCCAGGGGAGGGTTTCACGCGTCTCCATTGCCTCTCCACCCCTCCCATGATCCGTGCTCGTGATCGCCTGTCACCTGTCTGTCCACTCTCTGGAGGGAGGGACAGGGTGCAGAGCGTCACCTCCGGAAGAGGAGTGTCTGCACATATTAGGAGTTCTTTGGTAAAGAAAATCGAGCCTTTTCCTTCTCATATTTATTTAACAATTGTTTCTTTATTTACATTTATGGGCTCACACTTCGGGTTAGGATCAAAGCTGCATTATTTAGTCTTTTCCCAACTCGCCCCTGCGCTGGCTGGGGGAGCTCTTGCACAGTTTCGGAGCTCCACGGACAGTCCCTGTCTTTGTTCACGGGTTTGCTCGCTTGCTTTTGAGCTCCTCCTTACTTCCAGGCATTACAAGATGCTCTAGGCTCATCTTCCAATTTCCCTGGCTCACTCCTAGAGCCAATCATTTCTCCAAGGATTTCTGTTTCTTTAGAGAAGAGTATTAGAAACTAGTAACTGGTGGGTAAGCTCACTGCGGTGGGCACCGCTGAATGTGGACCCTCTCAGTGGTCAGAGGCAGAAAATATGTGTATCTCAACTCCTGTCTGTACCTACACCCATAATTGCATACACATGTGTCCGACACTCTTCTCATGATTCTTAAGAACCAGGAAAAATGTTCTAAACCTAGTAGGGCCTCAAACAAGACTTGCTGACCCTGACGCAGATTAACTGGGGTGATTAGTTACAAAGCACCAAGATTGAGCTGGATACTGATGGGTAAACTGCTTTGACCACTCTGAGTATTCTGCTTGCTTTTCCTTGTGGGTTATGAGTTCCTTTATTCTCACTGATACACAGTGGGAAGCAGAGGCTATCATCCACTCTGGGTCATGAAGCCTTTGCCTTGATGTGATACTTCTGAATAGGTAGATAGAAGGCAGAAAATGTCACATGAAAACTAAAATCTTGAAATATCAGTGCTATCCTGGCTTTAATTTGGCATAGGATCCATCACATTATGTGCGAGGTGAGAAATCATGTGAAGCAATCAAATTAGGACCTCAAGAAACAGTGATGTCCAGTAAGAAGAAAGCTTGCGTTCCTGAGCCATTAAGGACTGAGCAGAGCTGAGTATGGTGGATATTTTTTCTTCCATTCTTGAGATACTTTGCTAAGAAGAATACGTTCCAGCTAATCTATAGCTTTCATATGAAGGCTAAAACCCAGTTATAGCACAAGAAATGGGGAAAGGGGCAAGGGAGGGTGATTGGTGGAATCACACTTACGGTGCATCTTAGAAGGGTACAGGTGAAAATTACTAAATGCAGAATATAAATGTCTTCATATAGTGATTAAAAGGCCATGAAGGTTATGTTAAATAGTTCAATGAAAATATTTCAGATTGTATATGAAGTCAGCACATTGTGCCCCATGATTGCACCAATGTACACAATTATGATTTAATAAAAAAAAAAAGAGAGACTATTACAAATAGTCAAGGGGAGAGGAAATGAGGGAATGGGTCTCAGTATGTAAGTGAACTTCTTAAATGCTTTCAGATCCATTTGTATCTCCCTTTCCCTGATTACAAAGGAGCTGATTACTACAGTCTGTGTTTCTCAGGCCCCATGTCAACTGGCTTCCCACTGGTATAGCCAATGAGAGACTCTGGTTGAAAGAATGGAGGAAAGGAGCAAGATGCCAGGGTGATTACCTTTTACTCCCTGTCACAAGTGTTACTTCTGGTTGTAGCAATAACTGTTCTGTGGCTACAGCTTTGGTAATAATACCTTTCATTTTTATCTCTCCAAGGTAAGGAGGGTGACAAGTTACTATTTTACTAATTTCTGTGTTTCTTCACTGTCCTTTTTTTAGTTTCTTATGTCTTCTGTCATCTGTGAAGCTAAACTCAATTTGAATCCCTTGATTTTTAAGTAATTAGTTTCTGTTCTCATGGTTCAAACCTGGCTGATACAGTAGACTGGTAGGAATAGAGGAAGAAACACACACAAAAAGAAACACATAGAGCCTGGAAAGTAATTGTGTGAGGTAGCTGTTTTTAATAAGGAGATATTATATGTGATTTAGAGGTTCTGAATCCCGGTAACTGAAGGAGTGGTTGTGTGAATAAAGGAATAGAACATGCAGGAAGGGACACAGTTTTTGAGGGAAAGATAATGCATTCAGTGTTGGAAATACCACTTTTTTGGGGATGGATGGGTTATGAAGTTGATGATAACCACCAGGAAGCTGGGGGAGAGTTCAGAGAAGAGTTTAGATTTTCTTGCCATATGAATAGAAGTAGTTGTTGAGGTTATGGAGCTTAGCAGATGGTCAGGAGAAGAGTATGAAGGAAAGGAAGCACTTAGAAATTACCCACGTATGGGAGACTGGGAGTAAATGAGAACCAAAGAAGAAGAGTTAAACAATACAGGGATAAAACTGCCAAATATGCTATTACAAAAGCCAATGAGGGAATATGTGTGTGTGGCGTTTGGTTTTCTATTGCTGCCAGAACAAATTATCACAGACTTAGTGTCTTAAACAACAGGAATTATTATTATCTTCAGATCTATAAGTCATAATTCTGGCATAGGTCTCACCTTGCTAAATCAAGATGTACGGCTATATTCCTTTGTAGAGGCTCTAGGGAGAATCTGTTTCCTTGTTCTTCAGAGTTGGCAAAATTTCTTTCCTTTTGGTCCTAGGACAATGTTCCCACGTCCTTGCTTTTTGTTACCAGAGGGCCCTTCCCAAATTCTAGAGGATACCTATATTCTTTGGCATGTAGATTCTTCTCCATCTTCAAAGCCAGTAATGGTGGTCTAAGTTCATTTCGTACTTTGAATATACATTCTCTCTCTCTCTTTTAAAAATCAAATCTCTCTAATGCTTGGCTTTAAAGGGCTCACATGAGATTAGACCATACCATCTGGGTAACTCATGTAACTCTCTATAACCTCTGGACTATAACTTCAGTCACATCTGCCAAGTCTCTTTTGCCATGTGATATAATGTATTCTCAGGACCCATGGATTAAGCCCTGGGCATACATGGAGGCGGGGGTCGTTATTCTGCCTACCACATATGATAAATCATTGTTGTCATGTAATGCAAAGGCCAAACAGAATGAGAAATAAGAAAATCACTTAAGATTTGGTGATTTTGAGTCTATAGGTGCAGAGTGGAATAAATGCTTCCATGAAGTGAGAAGAGGATGGCTTACTGAGCTTAACTAGTATGAGGTGGACAGGATGTGGAAGCAGAGTGATGCAGTAGGTGGAGCTGTGGGTTGTCAAGTAAGGTGATGTACATAAAATGCTCAGCACAGTGAGTTGTAGGTGGCCAGAGCTTGGTTCTGGTTTATACCTTATACATACCTCTCTCTGCAGTAGTTCGATGACAATGTGAAGGAAAAGAAGAGCATACTTGAAGACTAAGGGGAATCATTGGAGAAGGAAATGAAGGCAAGTGTAGAGGAGGGACAGTTGAAGGATAGCTGTTTGAGGATATTCAGGAGATAGAAAGGTATGGGCCCAAGTCAAGCTGAAGGATGAACCTTGCAAAGGAGGAGGACTCTTCATACATAATACAAGACGGAAGAAGAAGATAAATAGAAACTAGCTTTTAAAAATAAAAGAGGAGAAGAGAGAGAGAAGTCTGTGTCAAAGGTACCTTAATCTTCTTTGAGGGAGGATTGCAGTTCTTTGCATATGTTCATGAGGGGTGTTGTGGGTGGAACTGCAGAGGTAATAACTTGAACTGAAAAACTACTAGAATTTTACCTTTGTTTTCTGAAAACTGGCTTTTCCCCCCTGCCTTTCTATCACATGGCTAGCAGAAGGCAGCCAACTCAAACCTCTCAAGTTTTTAAAACCTTCCTTCAAAAATAAGATCAGATTGACTCTTAATTATAATTCAAAATTTTTAGGAAGAAAAAATTTAGGCTCAATTTGGTTCAGATGTCCAATTAGCCGTGACTGAGAGGAGCACAATCTGGGGAGCAGAGAAGGAGGTGGCAAGTACCTCAATGGGGTAGTTTCCCTACTCAGTACAATGTCACCAAAAACAAGCAGGAGTGCAGGAAAGGCGGATGGTTGTAATAACAGCACATACTGGATATTACTAGAGCTGGGGTTTGGGGCTTTGCACTAAGGGTTGCTGTGGATCAGAAGATAGAAGAAAGCATAAGAGGCTGTAATTAAAAGGGCTGTTTCTGGGTTAAGTCAAAATTTTTTTAAAAATGAAGACAACAAAACAAAAACCCTAAAAAACACCAGGGAAAAGAGAGTTTGAAGGAGGAAAATGGAAAATGGAAAGTAGCCATTTAGCAGTAGGCACTGTGCAAGCCTATTGGCTTGCCTGATGTTCAGAGCCAAGATCTTTGTTGAAGTGGAGAGTGCTGGCCAGGTACTCTGTCCAGTCAGAGTCCAGTCAGATCTAGCACTCCAGAAGCGAGTGTGCAGCCTGCTAAATCCCCCAATCCTGAACAGATTAAAATAATGCAGTGCCTGAGTGTGGTGTTGCTCAGTAAATTTCCTCCCTTCAATTAACATGATGCTTATCAATGTTATTAAATTATTTCACGTGTGAAGAAGCCAATTTTTAGAAAACAAATTGTCCTATTGTGCATTTTCCAAGCCTAAGTCATTGAGGACCAGACTCTGAAGATAGTACCAAAAAAGGCAACTCCAAATCCATAAATCCTCCACTTAGGATTGTAGACTAAGTAATTGAAGGCGTATGTGCTCTGCACAATTACTGCATTCCATTTTTCATGGAGCAAGTATCAGATCATTGTAGGTACAATGCTCCTCTTTGAAATACAGTCGCAAATGGGTTGAGGCCCTTTCATGAATGAAGGGCAGGGAAGAAGCTCTCATTTTAGAAGTAATATCACTTAAATATTTATGATGAGTTCCAAATCACTGAGAATATTAGTTCTTAATGAGAACATCAATAGGCCCGCAGCTAGAATGAGGTGAAAGCTGCTGCTAGGCTTCTAATGCATCAGCTTAAATGGTCCCACTGATACAAACCCACACTTGCCTTTCTTTGTTATGCATTACCAAGAAGAAGAAATAAATCTCAGCGTGAAGTTTGCTGGAGCAAAATAATTCACCTCAATGATGTCTCTGCTATCCTAAATTTCATTTTTTCCCTGAGAGTCTGCTACATCAACCCACACTGATCATCTTTGAGTATGAAGTCAAGAATATAATGGATTTAACTCCTTTTCATAGAAAATTTTTTAAGTGAAAAGTTTTTTTGTGCCTTACACTTTACTCTCAATTGCTAGAGACACTGCTTAGCAGTGTTATAGTCATATATAAATTCAAAGCCAATTTAAGATCAAGGATCCATCTGGTTATAGGTATGTTTCCAAGTATATATAGTTTGCCTTCAGTTGACAAGATTCCTCTATAAATAGAGTCTTATCCATTATTTTTTGCTTTTTACAATTACTTGAGGTTTTGTTTAAAGAAGCCCTTACAATTATATGTCTTAAAAACAAGGGGAATTAGGCTTTCTTTTTCCTCTGACATTAATTAGAAGAGTAGGACTGTCTGATAGCCCTCTCTATTGTGAGGGAAATGTTCTATATTTGCTCTGTTTCACATAGTAGTAGCCACGAGCTATGCATGGCCACTAAACCCTTCACTTGACATGTGGCTAGAATGCCTGAGGAACTGAGTTTCTCATTTAATTTAATTTTAATTTATTTTAATTTAAATTGCTACATGTGACTCTTGCCTCCCATATTAGATAGAATGAACATAAAACATTTTCTTCATTGTGGCAAGTTAGACGGTGCTGTTCAAGAGATGAGAGAATTCTTCAAGAGGAGGGAACAGATAGTCTTTTCTGTAATCCTCTGTTCCTAAGGTAGTACGGAGATTGCAGTTGCATTTGATAAACATTTATTTCTTGATCAACTTCTTTATAGGAAAGCCTACTTTTTGAAGGGCCCATTTTTCATGTCTGGCCTTCGATTCATTATAAAATATGCTTCCAGCTCTTGCAGTTACTTGCTGCTTCAGGACTCCTGAATTTCTCTTTCTCAGTTCTTAGCCAGCAGTTAGAGCTAGTTACAACCACACAGTGTGATGCCTTTGCTCATTTGCTCTGTCACACTCCTGATAGATGTAGGTAACTAATTGAAAAACAAAGATCAAAACAATGGACAGTGCATCTCTGCTGTATTTATCAAACAGGTATAATATTTTAATCAGAGTGTATAATTGAGAGTAAGATTTAAAGAAAATCTGATATTTAGATATAGTGAGATACCAACCAATAAATTTTATGTGTGATAGATTTCTACATAATCTATTTCTTTCTGGAACATGATAATTAGAATAAAATGTTCCTGACTTGTTGTGGATTTCACAACGCCTGTGTGTTTCAGTGCTTCAAGAAATCTGGGTATTCAATGTCTCTGAAGACAGGTTGACTAGCCTGCTATGTATCCAGTCCACGTAATCGTCTCTCTGAAGACAGCTAAGAATAGGAAGTTTGAATGGAATGGGAGGAGTCGTGGTCTTCTACTATGGTTACATGAACTCTCTAGGTCAGAGTCAATCATTGTTTCACTTTACACCTGTTCTTTGTAAAGCCATATTGAAAAATTAACATCCTCTATTTTAAAAAAGATATAGTTCTTTTTTAAAAAGGTCATCCTAGATCAGAGATAATGCTCAGAAACTGCAAGTTTATCAAGATATGATAAGTCCATGAGGGTAACTTGGTACATCATGTGTTTTAGAGCAAGGATTTTAGAGTGAGAAAGTCTGAAAGTGAGTCCCAGGTTACCAGGAATGCAATCTTGGGTAAATGACTTATCTCTGTGCCTCAGTGTAGTCACCAGTAGAAGGAGGATATTTTTTAACCCTAACCTTAACCTAATAATAGGGTTAAGTGACAGTTAAAAAGCTTACCTTATGTGCTCAAAACCTAGTTATTATTACTATTGTTATCATTACAATTTTCCTGGCTATAATTAAAAGGTTTGGGAATTTAAGAGCACGGATGAAATCAGAGAAACCACCAACTAAGAGTTGTCCGTTAGAGACTAGAGAAATTATGTTACTGCCATACGCAAAGAGAAAAGAATTAACAGAGTCCTTGTCGTGAAAGAGATATTGCTGTGTCTTCGGGTCATATCTTCCAATGTCCTGTCAGCGTAATTCTTTGTGCTGGAAAACCTTTCAATTGTGTAGTCTGTCTGTGAATGCCTAGTTCTACCTCTCCTCCCAACTTTATTTCTCTGATTAGAAATTGAGCTGAAGATCTGTACAGAAAAGCTAAGATGGCAGCAGAAAGATGAACTATGGTGTCGAGGGAGAGCAAAAGCCAAGGACATGGGTTATGGCAGGTCTGGCCCTCCAGTTTCTGAATCCCTTTGTTCTTCATAATTGGGGTTAGATGAACCCACTGGGTAGCTTCCTCTTATCCTTAGTTTCAGGCATAGCAGAAGCGCAGATCTCTGCAGAATCACCCTGTAGAATTGTCATGGAGGTCTGAGGTGCTAACCATCTTGCTAACCTAATCCTCCTGATACACCTCCCTTTTGGAATATAGACTTTTAGTTGGTTGCTTTTACCATAGAACCCCTTCTTCTCTGCTCCCTTAATTGGAGGTTTAGCCTTGATATTTTGAATACCTTCCTGGTAAGAGGCTTTCCTCCAAGAATTAGTGGCAAGGGTTCTTCCACATTTTACTAGCCATTTATCCCCTGACTTCTGAATATAGCCTAGCCTAATTCTTTGTTATTTCCTTCCCATTTCATATTAGAGCTTACCATGGCCCTCACTGGGTCAGCTGTGATGGGAAATTCTGTAGTCTTCTAATACTATGCTTTCCTGGGTGGATTTTCCTCAGTCTGCTCCACCTGGTGAGGAGGAAAATTTTGGGCCTTCTTCTCTTCTATAGGCTCATCTGGTCCCATTTCAGGTGATTGGCTGTGCCCCACCTATTGCCTACACAGGATGTCAGTGAAATCTATACACATTTTTTTTTTTCATTCAACTAATGCTTAACACACAATCACTTTGTGACATAGGAGAGACTATAAAGAGCAAGATAAAGTTTCTGTTCTCTTGAAACTCAGAGGAAACCTAATGCCAACATTTTGTGTGTATCTGATTTTGAGTTTTCTGCCAGTGTTGTGTGCCTTCTGACTTGTGGAGATTTTTGCAATAGATACAATCTACTTAATGATATAATTTTTAGTAAATATAGGAATTCACTTTTACAACTGTCTTATATGGTTTATAATAAGCCTTTTTATTTCTGTAGTTACCAAGCTCAGCTAGCTAGTATGTGTGGCAGCAATGAGTTCTGGATGATTACATTCATTTTATGTCTGATTTGTCTAAATGTCACTCAGTTATGAACATCAAAAGATGGAAATTTGCTCTCTTGTGATGAAATATTAGTATATATTTTTTATGTTAAAAATATTCTATCATAGATATTTTAGTTATCCAATATTATCAGTGTTTCAGACTCACTATAGCAAATGCACTAAAATAATGTTTTACCCGACTCTCGATTGGGTGATAATGCATGCCCATTTTATATTGTGTATCATATTGTGTATCATATCATGCACCACTTGTGCATTAACCCCATCACATTAGATCACAGAGTTTTCTGCATGGAACTTACTCAAACTGAACCAACAGACAGAAATCTCAGCTAAAGGTTGTATTTTGACAATACCTAAAATAATTGGATTGAAGTTTAAGTCTTTCTATTATGAAAGGACATTGAATTTTATTTGAATTTTGTTCACTTTTGTTTTTCCTAACATGGATCAGCTATATAACCTTAGTTTCACTGTTCATCTTCTTCAGGATGGAGGTGTTTGTGTTAACTTAGTTGGCACATAGTAGTTACTCATGTATTTACTAACTATTGAGTGAGTATAGCTATTTTGAATAGAACCTGTGCATCATAATTTTTTTAATGTGATAAAATACACATACCATATATTTTATTATTTAACCATTCTTGGGTGTACAGTTAAGTGGAGTTAAAGTACATTTACCTTGTTGTGCTACTGTCACCACAATCCATCCACAGGATTATTTTCATTGTGTGGAACTGAAGCTCTGTATCCATTAGACAGTAACTCCCCATTCGCTCTTATCCCCACCCCCTGACAACCATCATTCTATTTTCTGTCTCTGTGAATTTGACTTCTCTAGGTACCTCATAAGGTGGAATTATACAGTACTTTTCCTTTTATAATTGGTTTATTTACTTACCATAATTCCTCAAAATTCATCTGTGTTGTAGCATGTGTCAGAATTTCCTTTCTTTTTAAGGTGAATAATGTTTCACTATATATGTATCTCTCCTTCTGTTTATTCATTCATTATTGATGGATGCTTAGGTTGATTCTGTCTTTTGGATATTGGGCAAAATGTTACTGTGAGCATGGGTGTACAAATCTCTTTGAGTCTCTGCTTTTAATTCTTTTCATATATGCCCATAAATGGAATTGTTTAATAATGTGGTAATTCTGTTTAATTTTTTGAAAACTCTCATACTGTTTTGCATAGCAGCTTTATATAGAATTTTACATTCCCACCAATGGTATACATGGATTCTAATTTCTCCACATCTCACATCTTCACTGTCACTTGCATTTTTCTGAGTTATTTTTTGTTTTCTGTTTTAGATACTAACCATTCTACTGAGTTTTAGGTTTCAATTTGAATTTTTCTAATGATTAGTGATCACATTCTTTTCATGTGATTATTTGTCATTTATATATCTTCTTTGAAGAAATGTCCATTCAAGTCCTTTGCTTTTTTTTTTTTTTTTTTTGTAGAGACAGAGTCTCACATTATCACCCTTGATAGAGTGCCATGGCATCACACAGCTAACGGCAACCTCCGATTCCTGGGCTTAGGCGATTCTCTTGCCTCAGCCTCCCGAGTAGCGGGGACTACAGGTGCCCGCCACAACGCCTGGCTATATTTCTGTTTTGCAGTTCGGCCGAGGCCATGTTTGAACCCGCCACCTTCAGTATATGGGGCCAGTGCCCTACTTGGTGAGCCACAGGTGCCACCCTCTTTGCTTATTTTTTAGTTTTATGAGTTATCTATATTCTGGATATTAATGCTTCATAAAGTTATATTATATGAACATTTTTTATTTTGTACATTGTCTTTTTATTCTGTTGATTGTATCTATGGTCAGAAGTTTTACATTTTTTTAAATTAATTAATTAATTTATTTTTTCAGTTTTAATTATTTCATTGATAACAATGCCTTATTTATTGAAGAATGTTTCTTCTACTGAAAATACACTTTTAATTTTATAATGCTAGACAGTGGAGGAGAAAATAGGGGTCCCTTATTAAAAATCTGTTCTTTATAAAGTTATTAATTGATTAGACACGGAATGACTCTTCATTTTCTGCTCTGATCTTTTCAAATATTAACCTGTCATTTTATCCTTGACAACTGAATCAGAAAGATACATGAACCTTCTGACTCCACAAATACGAATGTGCACGTGTGACCCATGATCTGACCCACACTTCTGGTTTAAAATATAACTAAGTTCTCTCAGTCAACAGCACTAATTTAA